>CAUYUJ010016432.1:190000-210000 GCA_963575745.1 Prorocentrum cordatum | reverse complement strand
ATCATCATCATCATCATCATCATCTCATCATCATCATCATCATCATCATCATCATCATCATCATCATCATCATCATCATCATCATCATCATCATCATCATCCTCGCGGGACACCGCGGACCCGGCGGGACACCGCGGGACACCGGCGGGACACCGCGGGACACCGCGGGACACCGCGGGACACCGCGGGACACCGCGGGACACCGGCGGGACACCGCGGGGCCCCGCGCCCCGGATGAGAAACATTTGGTCCGGCCGCGCCTCAGCCACAGGAGGACACCGCGGGACACCGGCGGGACACCGCGGGGCCCCGCGCCCCGGAAGAGAAACATTTGGTCCGGCCGCGCCTCAGCCACAGGAGACTTTTTCTCGCCCGCCCACGCAGCTTCGCCTCGCACGCACGGCACGCACGAACACGAAACCGAAACCGATTTCCCGGTGGGGGGCTCGCCGTTCCACTTCGATCTCACCCCCTCACCTCCGATAGCCCTATAGCCCAATAGCCCAATAGCCCAATAGCCCCATAGCCCCATAGCCCCATAGCCCTATAGCCCTATAGCCCTATAGCCCTATAGCCCTATAGCCCTATAGCCCTATAGCCCTATGGTCCTAAAGCCCTATAGCCGTATATAGCCCTATAGCCCGAATAGCCTTATAGCCCTTAGCCCTATAGCCCTGTAGCCCTATAGCCCCATAGCCCTAAAGGCTTCTAGCCCTATATCCCTATGGCCACATCGCCCTATAGCCCTATAGCCCCATAGCCCTAAAGCCCTAAAGCCCCATAGCCCCCCCACGGGCACCGCACCGCGCACGAGACGGTAGCCGGGCGGTCTTCCGGCGGAGGCCCGAGTGGAGGGGGCGGGTGCCAAGCTCCTGGGCGTAAGTCGGGCCTATCCCCCTACAGGGGGACGTTCGACGAAAAACAAGAAATACCCCCCCCAAAAAAAAACAAAAAATAGGGCAAAAATAGTCTGGTGACTGTTAGCTGAATGTTTTTCACCTTTTTGGTGTATGTATGGGGTATGTTTTTTTCATCGAAAATCCCCATGTAGGGGGACACGCCCGACATAATCCTGGGCCCCCGCCCCCCCGCCGTTCGAGCCTCTTCCGAGGATTCCCTCTGCACTTACATCTTGAACTTCTGGGTGAGCGAGCTAGCGAAATTACATCATGACAACCGACGCGCTGTCAGATGGGCTCACACCTTCACTGCTGTTCATCGATAAAGAATCCTCGACCTCGGAATGCAAGTCCTCCGCGATTGTGGATAGATCCTGCATGTAGTCAGTCCTGGCACGGGTAGTGTAACGATGCCTCCGCGATATCACCACATTCTGCAAGAACAACGTGGCTGGTAACGAGAGTGCACCAGCGTCGTTCTCCTCAGGGTCCCCGGCTATGATGAACGCTCGCTTTGCTACGACTTTGATCGCAGGTGATGGGGGGATGACAAGCTCAAAATGTTCAAGATACGTTGAACACACCCCAGGCTCGACACTGCTGTTCACTGCATCAGTGATCCACTTCTCGACCTGGGCTCGCGCAGAGCGCGGGAACCAGCGTGCCAGCTGCCCCTGACGGGGCAACAGATGACGGCTGCACTCGCCATCGCTAATGAGGTAGCTTGGGTGGCCAGAATCGAATGCAATATGCAACTCCTCTATCGTCTCTGCAGCGCCCTGGGATGCGCCACTGCCAGGCGCGCCGTCCTGCAACGGCGAGCGCTCGCCCTCATCCACCGCCACCAGCTGTGCACGCACGCCATCTTGCAAAGCTTGGTGGGCTTGTTTTCCACCGCCACCACCACAAGTAGGAGGGGGAAGAGGTCCTCCTCCTCCTCCTCCTCGTCCTCCTCCTTCCCCCCCCTCCTCCTCCTCCTCCTCCCCCTCCTCCTCCTCGTCGTCCTCCTCCTCTTCCTCCTCCTCCTCCTCCTCCTCCTCCTCCTCGTCCTCCTCCTCCTCCACCTCCTTCCCCCCTCCAACTTGTGGTGGTGGCGGTGGAAACAGGCCCAGCAAAGCTGGCGAGGGACAGAGCAGGCGGCCGGCATCCCGGCCCTCCGAGCGCGGGCGCCCGCAGCCGAGCGCGCCGGCGCCAGAGGGGCCCGGCCCCTCGGGGCCCGCGGCCTCCTCGGCGAGGCCCCTCTTTCGGGGAGACGTAAGACTCGGGTACGGGGGACTCGGGTTGGCCCGACGGGGCCATCATAAAAATGACGAGGCCCAATCTGAAATTTGACGCGAGCTCCCGCTGCAGGCATCCCACGACAAATGGACCGTCAAAATCCAGGACGCGCTCGTCAAAAAAAAAGTCGGCAAACCCGAGTTCCGGCTTACTCGGGTCTTGCGTGTCCCCGACTCTTGGCCATCCGCACCTCGCCGACCCTCTGGAAGCTGATGTGTATGTCCGCCCCAGTGACTCGGTAAGGCACCAGGCGCGCGTCGAACTCCAGCGCCTGGCACCCCTCCCCGAGAGCCTGGATGAACGTGGCCAGCACTGGCTCCGCCGCGCCCCAGTGGCTGCCGTCGTACAGGCGTGCGACCTTCCAGTGGTCCTCCGAGCCGACGGCGTCCAGGATCTGCATTCCCCGAAGGTCTGCGCCAAAGAGAAGCTGGTGACTATCGCTGACGTGCGAGATGGTTCCCACTTGCCTCCTGACTGTACAGTAGCCATCGGTCGCTGCGTCGAGCAAAGTCTGCATGGCGACTAGCTGCCCCTTCAATTCGCGAAAATACGAAGCCAAGAGCAATTCGAAAAGGGTCATAACAATCGTGATCATTCCGATCTGGCAGAAGGCATCAGGCTCTATGCTACTGGAGAGCAGGACATACGCAAGCATTGAGCAGAAAATAGCATGAACAATGACGAGAAGAGAATGGAAACCAGCAGCATGGCTCAGAAAAACTTTGTACGTCAAGCCTACGGCGAACGTGTTTCCTAAAAGATAAGTGTTTACCAGGTCTTTTCGTAGACTCAGCGCACACCAATACAACTGAAGAGTGGAAAACGTAAGCACTACCGCATCTGACTTCAACGTCGTCACGGGAAGGCGCAGTAACAACAGTGCCAGGGTATACTCGGACAGATAAAAGGAAACCAAACCACGCCACCACCAGTGACCTGAGAGTGACGTGTTCGACAGGCCGTAGAAGATGTCCAAAATAAGAAACAACGTCACAACGATACCGTAGTACTTCCAGAGCGCACGCCGACTTATAGGTGAACACAAATACTCGTTTGTCAAAGTCGTTGCCCAAGATCGGTACCAGGAGGAGCCCCAGGCAACACAGCATCCAGCCCCATCCGCGGGCAACTGGCACCTGCCTGCTCCCAACAGTGGTTCCGTATTCATTCCTGCGGGGCCCCTCTCCGTGCCGAAGCCCACGCCCCTGTCGGGAGAGGGGCTCCTTGTGGCACTCAACTGCCGACCTTGAGACAAAAGGCCACGCGTGGAGTTTGCCGCAAGAAGCTGAATGCACATACACATATGTGTATGTACCACACGTTTGTCATCTTGCAATGCGGATTCGCAAGGCATCTGGCGCAAGCTATGTGGTGCGTAATGCGAGCGCTGTGCGATGCAAATTGTGTGGTGAAAGCTATGTGATGCAGGCTATGCGGCGCAGCCTATATGGCGCAAGCTATGTGATGCAAGCTCTACGGTTCAATCGTTGTGGTCAAAACTACGTGGTGCAAGCTGCACGGTACACGTTATGTAATGCAAGCTACGGCAGGTTCGTGTCGTGCTGACTTTGGCGTTGGTTCCTGACACCGCGGGGATCGTCCAACCTCAAACGATCGGCCGCTTCCGAAACATCAGATCGTTCAGCATCGACCGCTTCTGGGTCGCCAGAGCTGCGCTCGACGCTGACTTCGAGCGGCGGGGTCGCCGTCGCTCCACACGACGCGACCCTGCCGCACGCGATGTGAGCCCACGAGGCGCCCACGAGGCGCCCACGAGGCGCCCACGAGGCGCCCACGATGGCGCCCACGAGCGGCCGCGGGCGGACACCCGGCGACACTTCGGCCTGCCCCTCCCGCGCACGGGGGCGCCCACGAGGCGCCCACGGGGGCCGCCGCGCGCGGGCGCCGGGCGAACCCTCGCCGCGCTCCGCCCTCGCAGCTCCCACCAGAGCGCCCACGGGGCGCCCACGAGGCGGCCGCGGGCGGGCACGCCCGGCGACCCCTCGGCACGCCCCTCCGGCACACGGAGCGCCCACGAGGCGTGCACGAGGCGCCTGAGATGGGAAGGCGTTGGAAGTACAGATCGGGCTCCCTCCGGCCCTCAAGGAGGACGGAGGAGGCGAAGCCGCTCGACCACGGAAGCAGGAGGGCGCTCACAGCAGACTGGTGGGGTCCGGGGGTCCAAAAATGCCTGCTGTCAACCACCGACGGGTATCCCCCCCTCGGTCTCAATATCGATCTCACTATCGATATCACAATCGCTCTCACAATCAACGTAATCATCATCATCATCATCATCATCATCATCATCATCATCATCATCATCATCATCATCATCATCATCATCATCATCATCATCATTACCATCATCATCATCATCATCAACATCATCAACATCAACAGCATCACCAACATCGTCATCATCATGAGGGCACCGTCATCATCATCATCATCATCATCATCATCATCATCATAGACATCATCATCATCAACGTCAGCATCATCATCGGGACAACATCAGCATCATCACCACCATCATCATCTCATCATCAACATCATCATCATCGGGACACAGTTATCGTCATCATCAGCAGCAGCATCATCAGAATCATCATCATAATCGGGACACCATCATGATCACCATCGTTCTCATCATCAACATTGTCATCAACATCGTCATCATCCCCGGGAGACCATCATCATCATGATCATCGCATCATCATCATCGACATCATCATCATCAACAACATCATCATCATTGGGGCACCATCAGAATCATGAGCAACATCATCACCAACATCGCCATTATCAACATTATCATCATCGGGATACCATCATCATCACCATCATCATCATCACCATCATCATCATCAGCATCATCATCGGGACACCATAAACATCATCAACATCATCATCATCAACATGATTATCGCTGGGACACCATTTCCATCAACATCATCATCACCAACATCATCGGAATCATCATCATCATCACCATCACCATCACCATCATGATCATCATCATCATCATCATCATCATCATCATCATCATCATCATAGGGACACCACCATCGTCATCATCATAAACATAATCATCATGAGCATCATCATCCTCATCATCGGGGCACTATCATCATCATCATCATCATCATCGACACCATCATCAACATCGTCATCTTCATCGGGACACCATCATCATCATATCACCATCATCATCATCATCATCAACATCATCATCATCAACATCATCACCAACATCGTCATCATCATGAGGGCACCGTCATCATCATCATCATCATCATTACCATCATCATCATCATCATCATAGACATCATCATCATCATCAACGTCAGCATCATCATCACCAACATCATCGGAATCATCATCATCATCATCACCATCATCATCATAATCATCATCATCATCATCGGGACACCATCATCGTCATCATCATCAACATAATCATCATGAGCATCATCATCCTCATCATCGGGGCACTATCATCATCATCATCATCGACACCATCATCAACATCATCATCTTCATCGGGAAACCATCATCATCATATCATCATCATCATCATCATCATCATCATCATCATCATCATCATCATCATCATCATCATCATCATCATCATCCTCGCGGGACACCGCGGAACACCGGCGGGACACCGCGGGACACCGCGGGACACCGCGGGACACCGCGGGACACCGGCGGGACACCGCGGGGCCCCGCGCCCCGGATGAGAAACATTTGGTCCGGCCGCGCCTCAGCCACAGGAGGACACCGCGGGACACCGGCGGGACACCGCGGGGCCCCGCGCCCCGGAAGAGAAACATTTGGTCCGGCCGCGCCTCAGCCACAGGAGACTTTTTCTCGCCCGCCCACGCAGCTTCGCCTCGCACGCACGGCACGCACGAACACGAAACCGAAACCGATTTCCCGGTGGGGGGCTCGCCGTTCCACTTCGATCTCACCCCCTCACCTCCGATAGCCCTATAGCCCAATAGCCCAATAGCCCATAGCCCCATAGCCCCATAGCCCCATAGCCCTATAGCCCTATAGCCCTATAGCCCTATAGCCCTATAGCCCTATGGTCCTATGGTCCTAAAGCCCTATAGCCGTATATAGCCCTATAGCCCGAATAGCCTTATAGCCCTTAGCCCTATAGCCCTATAGCCCTGTAGCCCTATAGCCCCATAGCCCTAAAGGCTTCTAGCCCTATATCCCTATGGCCACATCGCCCTATAGCCCTATAGCCCCATAGCCCTAAAGGCCCAAAGCCCCATAGCCCCCCCACGGGCACCGCACCGCGCACGAGACGGTAGCCGGGCGGTCTTCCGGCGGAGGCCCGAGTGGAGGGGACGGGTGCCAAGCTCCTGGGCGTAAGTCGGGCCTATCCCCCTACAGGGGGACGTTCGACGAAAAACAAGAAATACCCCCCCAAAAAAAAATCAAAAAATATGGCAAAAATAGTCTGGTGACTGTTAGCTGAATGTTTTTCACCTTTTTGGTGTATGTTTGGGGCATTTATTTCTTATCGAAAATCCCCATGTAGGGGGACACGCCCGACATAATCCTGGGCCCCCGCCCCCCCGCCGTTCGAGCCTCTTCCGAGGATTCCCTCTGCACTTACATCTTGAACTTCTGGGTGAGCGAGCTAGCGAAATTACATCATGACAACCGACGCGCTGTCAGATGGGCTCACACCTTCACTGCTGTTCATCGATAAAGAATCCTCGACCTCGGAATGCAAGTCCTCCGCGATTGTGGATAGATCCTGCATGTAGTCAGTCCTGGCACGGGTAGTGTAACGATGCCTCCGCGATATCACCACATTCTGCAAGCACAACGTGGCTGGTAACGAGAGTGCACCAGCGTCGTTCTCCTCAGGGTCCCCGGCTATGATGAACGCTCGCTTTGCTACGACTTTGATCGCAGGTGATGGGGGGATGACAAGCAAAAAATGTTCAAGATACGTTGAACACACCCCAGGCTCGACACTGCTGTTCACTGCATCAGTGATCCACTTCTCGACCTGGGCTCGCGCAGAGCGCGGGAACCAGCGTGCCAGCTGCCCCTGACGGGGCAACAGATGACGGCTGCACTCGCCATCGCTAATGAGGTAGCTTGGGTGGCCAGAATCGAATGAAATATGCAACTCCTCTATCGTCTCTGCAGCGCCCTGGGATGCGCCACTGCCAGGCGCGCCGTCCTGCAACGGCGAGCCCTCGCCCTCATCCACCGCCACCAGCTGTGCACGCACGCCATCTTACAAAGCTTGGTGGGCTTGTTTTCCACCGCCACCACCACAAGTAGGAGGGGGAAGAGGTCCTCCTCCTCCTCGTATACATAGGAATCCTACATTGGACACACACTCATCTCACTAAGACCTTCACACCTACAGACTCCTCCGCGCCTCCTCCTCTTCCTCCTCATCCTCATCCTCCTCACTCATCCTCGTTCCCTCCTCCTCCTCCACTCCTTCACCCCTCCCAACTTGTGGTGGTGGCGGTAGGAAAACAGACCAGCAAAGCTGGCGAGGACAGAGCAGGCGGCCGGCATCCGGGGCCCCGTCCGAGCGCGGGGCCCGCAGCCGAGCAGCGCCGGCGCCGGAGGGGCCCGGCCACTCGGGGCCCGCGGCCTCCCGGCTGAGGCCCATCTTTCGGGAGACGTAAGACTTCGGGTACGGGGGACTCGGGTTGACCCGACGGGGCCATCATAAAAATGAAGAGGCCCCATCTGAAATTTGACGCGAGCTCCCGCTGCAGACATCCCACGAAAACCAGACCGTCAAAATCCAGGACTCGCTCGTCCAAAAAATGTCGGCAACCCCGAGTTCCGGCTTACTCGGGTCTTGCGTTCCCCCAACACTCTTGCCATCCGCAACGCGCCGACTCTGGAAGCTGATGTGTATGCCCGCCCCAGTGACTCGGTAGGGCACCAGGCGCGCGTCGAACTCCAGCGCCTGGCACCCCTCCCCGAGAGCCTGGATGAACGTGGCCAGCACTGGCTCCGCCGCGCCCCAGTGGCTGCCGTCGTACAGGCGTGCGACCTTCCAGTGGTCCTCCGAGCCGACGGCGTCCAGGATCTGCATTCCCCGGAGGTCTGCGCCAAAGAGAAGCTGGTGACTATCGCTGACGTGCGAGATGGTTCCCACTTGCCTCCTGACTGTACAGTAGCCATCGGTCGCTGCGTCGAGCAAAGTCTGCATGGCGACTAGCTGCCCCTTCAATTCGCGAAAATACGAGGCCAAGAGCAATTCGAAAAGGGTCATAACAATCGTGATCATTCCGATCTGGCAGAAGACATCAAGCTCTATGCTACTGGAGAGCAGGACACACGCAAGCATTGAGCAGAAAATAGCATGAACCATGACGAGAAGAGAATGGAAACCAGCAGCATGGCTCAGAAAAACTTTGTACGTCAAGCCTACGGCGATCGTGCTTCCTAAATGATAAGTGTTTACCCAGTCTTTTCGTAGACTCACCGCACACCATAACACCTGAAGAGTGGAAAACGTAAGCACTACCGCGTCTGACTTCAACGTCGTCACGGGAAGGCGCAGTAACAACAGTGCCAGGGTATACTCGGACAGATAAAAGGAGACCACACCACGCCACCACCAGTGACCTGAGAGTGACGTGTTCGACGGGCCGTAGAAGATGTCCATAATAAGAAACCACGTCACAACGATACCGTAGTACTTCCAGAGCGCACGCCGACTTATAGGTGAACACAAATACTCGTTTGTCAAAGTCGTTGCCCAAGATCGGTACCAGGAGGAGCCCCAGGCAACACAGCATCCAGCCCCATCCGCGGGCAACTGGCACCTGCCTGCTCCCAACAGTGGTTCCGTATTCATTCCTGCGGGGCCCCTCTCCGTGCCGAAGCCCACGCCCCTGTCGGGAGAGGGGCTCCTTGTGGCACTCAACTGCCGACCTTGAGACAAAAGGCCACGCGTGGAGTTTGCCGCAAGAAGCTGAATGCACATACACATATGTGTATGCACGGCACGCACGAACACGAAACCGAAACCGATTTCCCGGTGGGGGGCTCGCCGTTCCACTTCGATCTCACCCCCTCACCTCCGATAGCCCTATAGCCCAATAGCCCAATAGCCCAATAGCCCAATAGCCCCATAGCCCCATAGCCCCATAGCCCCATAGCCCTATAGCCCTATAGCCCTATAGCCCTATAGCCCTATAGCCCTATGGTCCTAAAGCCCTATAGCCGTATATAGCCCTATAGCCCGAATAGCCTTATAGCCCTTAGCCCCTATAGCCCTGTAGCCCTATAGCCCCATAGCCCTAAAGGCTTCTAGCCCTATATCCCTATGGCCACATCGCCCTATAGCCCTATAGCCCCATAGCCCTAAAGGCCCAAAGCCCCATAGCCCCCCCACGGGCACCGCACCGCGCACGAGACGGTAGCCGGGCGGTCTTCCGGCGGAGGCCCGAGTGGAGGGGACGGGTGCCAAGCTCCTGGGCGTAAGTCGGGCCTATCCCCCTACAGGGGGACGTTCGACGAAAAACAAGAAATACACCCCCAAAAAAAAATCAAAAAATAGGGCAAACATAGTCTGGTGACTGTTAGCTGAATGTTTTTCACCTTTTTGGTGTATGTTTGGGGTATTTTTTATCGAAAATCCCCATGTAGGGGGACACGCCCGACATAATCCTGGGCCCCCGCCCCCCCGCCGTTCGAGCCTCTTCCGAGGATTCCCTCTGCACTTACATCTTGAACTTCTGGGTGAGCGAGCTAGCGAAATTACATCATGACAACCGACGCGCTGTCAGATGGGCTCACACCTTCACTGCTGTTCATCGATAAAGAATCCTCGACCTCGGAATGCAAGTCCTCCGCGATTGTGGATAGATCCTGCATGTAGTCAGTCCTGGCACGGGTAGTGTAACGATGCCTCCGCGATATCACCACATTCTGCAAGCACAACGTGGCTGGTAACGAGAGTGCACCTGCGTCGTTCTCCTCAGGGTCCCCGGCTATGATGAACGCTCGCTTTGCTACGACTTTGATCGCAGGTGATGGGGGGATGACAAGCTCAAAATGTTCAAGATACGTTGAACACACCCCAGGCTCGACACTGCTGTTCACTGCATCAGTGATCCACTTCTCGACCTGGGCTCGCGCAGAGCGCGGGAACCAGCGTGCCAGCTGCCCCTGACGGGGCAACAGATGACGGCTGCACTCGCCATCGCTAATGAGGTAGCTTGGGTGGCCAGAATCGAATGAAATATGCAACTCCTCTATCGTCTCTGCAGCGCCCTGGGATGCGCCACTGCCAGGCGCGCCGTCCTGCAACGGCGAGCGCTCGCCCTCATCCACCGCCACCAGCTGTGCACGCACGCCATCTTGCAAAGCTTGGTGGGCTTGTTTTCCACCGCCACCACCACAAGTAGGAGGGGGAAGAGGTCCTCCTCCTCCTCCTCCTCGTCCTCCTCCTTCCCCCCCCTCCTCCTCCTCCTCCTCCCCCTCCTCCTCCTCGTCGTCCTCCTCCTCTTCCTCCTCCTCCTCCTCCTCCTCCTCCTCCTCGTCCTCCTCCTCCTCCACCTCCTTCCCCCCTCCAACTTGTGGTGGTGGCGGTGGAAACAGGCCCAGCAAAGCTGGCGAGGGACAGAGCAGGCGGCCGGCATCCCGGCCCTCCGAGCGCGGGCGCCCGCAGCCGAGCGCGCCGGCGCCGGAGGGGCCCGGCCCCTCGGGGCCCGCGGCCTCCTCGGCGAGGCCCCTCTTTCGGGGAGACGTAAGACTCGGGTACGGGGGACTCGGGTTGGCCCGACGGGGCCATCATAAAAATGACGAGGCCCAATCTGAAAATTGACGCGAGCTCCCGCTGCAGGCATCCCACGAAAACTGGACCGTCAAAATCCAGGACGCGCTCGTCAAAAAAAAAGTCGGCAAACCCGAGTTCCGGCTTACTCGGGTCTTGCGTGTCCCCGACTCTTGGCCATCCGCACCTCGCCGACCCTCTGGAAGCTGATGTGTATGTCCGCCCCAGTGACTCGGTAGGGCACCAGGCGCGCGTCGAACTCCAGCGCCTGGCACCCCTCCCCGAGAGCCTGGATGAACGTGGCCAGCACTGGCTCCGCCGCGCCCCAGTGGCTGCCGTCGTACAGGCGCGCGACCTTCCAGTGGTCCTCCGAGCCGACGGCGTCCAGGATCTGCATTCCCCGGAGGTCTGCGCCAAAGAGAAGCTGGTGACTATCGCTGACGTGCGAGATGGTTCCCACTTGCCTCCTGACTGTACAGTAGCCATCGGTCGCTGCGTCGAGCAAAGTCTGCATGGCGACTAGCTGCCCCTTCAATTCGCGAAAATACGAGGCCAAGAGCAATTCGAAAAGGGTCATAACAATCGTGATCATTCTGATCTGGCAGAAGACATCAAGCTCTATGCTACTGGAGAGCAGGACACACGCAAGCATTGAGCAGAAAATAGCATGAACCATGACGAGAAGAGAATGGAAACCAGCAGCATGGCTCAGAAAAACTTTGTACGTCAAGCCTACGGCGATCGTGCTTCCTAAATGATAAGTGTTTACCCAGTCTTTTCGTAGACTCACCGCACACCATAACACCTGAAGAGTGGAAAACGTAAGCACTACCGCATCTGACTTCAACGTCGTCACGGGAAGGCGCAGTAACAACAGTGCCAGGGTATACTCGGACAGATAAAAGGAGACCACACCACGCCAACACCAGTGACCTGAGAGTGACGTGTTCGACAGGCCGTAGAAGATGTCCATAATAAGAAACCACGTCACAACGATACCGTAGTACTTCCAGAGCGCACGCCGACTTATAGGTGAACACAAATACTCGTTTGTCAAAGTCGTTGCCCAAGATCGGTACCAGGAGGAGCCCCAGGCAACACAGCATCCAGCCCCATCCGCGGGCAACTGGCACCTGCCTGCTCCCAACAGTGGTTCCGTATTCATTCCTGCGGGGCCCCTCTCCGTGCCGAAGCCCACGCCCCTGTCGGGAGAGGGGCTCCTCGTGGCACTCAACTGCCGACCTTGAGACAAAAGGCCACGCGTGGAGTTTGCCGCAAGAAGCTGAATGCACATACACATATGTGTATGTACCACACGTTTGTCATCTTGCAATGCGGATTCGCAAGGCATCTGGCGCAAGCTATGTGGTGCGTAATGCGAGCGCTGTGCGATGCAAATTGTGTGGTGAAAGCTATGTGATGCAGGCTATGCGGCGCAGCCTATATGGCGCAAGCTATGTGATGCAAGCTCTACGGTTCCATCGTTGTGGTCAAAACTGCGTGGTGCAAGCTGCACGGCACACTTTTACGTAATGCAAGCTACGGCGGGTTCGTGTCGTGCTGACTTTGGCGTTGGTTCCTGACACCGCGGGGATCGTCCAACCTCAAACGATCGGCCGCTTCCGAAACATCAGATCGTTCAGCATCGACCGCTTCTGGGTCGCCAGCTGCGCTCGACGCCGACTTCGAGCGGCGGGGTCGCCGTCGCTCCACGCGACGCGAACCTGCCGCACGCGAGGTGCGCCCACGAGGCGCCCACGAGGCGCCCACGAGGCGCCCACGAGGCGCCCACGAGCGGCCGCGGGCGGACACCCGGCGACACTTCGGCCTGCCCCTCCCGCGCACGGGGGCGCCCACGAGGCGCCCACGGGGGCGGCCGCGCGCGGGCGCCGGGCGAACCCTCGCCGCGCTCCGCCCTCGCAGCTCCCACCAGAGCGCCCAGGGGGCGCCCACGAGGCGGCCGCGGGCGGGCACGCCCGGCGACCCCTCGGCACACCCCTCCGGCACACGGAGCGCCCGCGAGGCGTGCACGAGGCGCCTGAGATGGGAAGGCGTTGGAAGTACAGATCGGGCTCCCTCCGGCCCTCAAGGAGGACGGAGGAGGCGAAGCCGCTCGACCACGGAAGCAGGAGGGCGCTCACAGCAGATTGGCGGGGTCCGGGGGTCCAAAAATGCCTGCTGTCAACCACCGACGGGTATCCCCCCCTCGGGAGCGGCCAAGAGGGGGGTGTCCAAGAGGGAGGGTGCAAATCATGACTGGCGGCATGCGCGCGGCCCAGCGGGGGGGGCCAGGGACGTCATGAAACCAGAAGAGGCGCCATGAAATCCGGGGAAGTATCATGGCCCACGCCATGCTATCCACCCCCCCTAGTCATCCCCCCCTCTTTGCCGCCCCCCCCTAGTCATCACCCCCCTCATCACCCCCCTCTTTGCCACCCCCCTCCTTGCCGCCCCCGAAGAGGAGGAGGAGGAGGAGGAGGAGGAGGAGGAGGAGGAGAGGAGGAGGAGGAGGAGGGAGGAGGAGGAGGAGGAGCAGAGGAGCAGAGGAGCAGGAGCAGAGGAGCAGGGGGAGGAGAAGGAGGAGGAGGAGGAGGAGGAGGCAACGGGTACCCCCCCCCCCCGCCCACGGAGCGCCCAGGGGCGCCTCCGAGGCGGGCACCCGGCGGAGCCACGGCGCGCACACAAACACACACACACACAGTGCGGGGCGCCCACGGGCGCCCACCAGCCAGGCACTGGCCCAAAGCCCTGGCAGGCCCTCCTGCTCCTCCTCCTCCTCCTCCGCCTCCTCCTCCTCCTCCTCCTCCTCTCCTCCTCCTCCTCCTCCTCCTCCTCCTCCTCCTCCTCCTCCTCCTCCTCCTCCTCCTCCCGTCAAGAAACCCGAGGTGCAAACACTGTTTGGGGCACTGACTGGGAGCTGCGACCTCCTCTTCTTGGGGATAACTCTAGGCTGTGTGGTGTAAACTGTGTGGTGGACGGACTGAGAAGAGCGTGGATTCGTCCACCCCACTGCCCGTGCAAACATACCACCCTCCCACCCGCAACTTGTTTGGAGAAGATCATGTGGCCACGACTGGGGCTAATGACTGGCACTTGCTAGCGAATCTCTACGGCCGCGCTGGCACGCGCACGGTCGCGCGCAGAGCGACCAAGCGGATTGGCACAACGGATGCGGCCGCGATGAGATAACGACTGCCAATAAGAACCCTCAGCGCGCCTCAGCGACCGCGATGGCGCGCGGTGACTTCAGTGCGGGTCGGTGGCTCTGGCGGTCGGGAAATCATGATGACGTCGACAACGGCGGCAACGATGATTCTGATGGCGATGGCGGTGGCGAAGATAACGATGACGACAACAACGTCAATGACGGTGCTGATGGTGATGACGATGATGACGCCCGCGTGTCTGTGAAAAAAAGTGAATGTGCTGACGATGGCGGCAAAGGTGGTGATCGACGGTGACGCTAACGGCGGTCACACGATACACCAAAGGCCTGGGAGAAGGACTTCGACACGCGCGCGTGGAAGGCGCGCGCGTGGCCCGCCTGACGCTACTTGGCGTGATACGTATGCGCGCACTGAGCGCATGCTAGATCAACGCGGATGCACCGCGTGGCAAGATGAAGATGCGGATTCAGGACGAAATTGTGAAAATCACATTGGGTTCTTGCGGTCTCAACAGATGCGCGCGGGCAGACCATCTCCAATAATGCAAATATAAAATGTGTCTGGCCTTGGCTTGATTTTGAAACGCGTGCAGCACGAAAGCGTTTGATGTGATTTCGACATGTGCGTGCGCGCGTGGCCTTCGCGGTATGTTTGGCAGGGCAGTCTTGAAAGTGGCAACCTTTTAAGAGCGAATGCGCGCGCACTGTCATTGTCGACAGGGACGAACGGGGGCCCGTACGGACCTGGCTGGAAAAATGTGCCCTCGCACTGAAAACTCACGATGGAAAACAGTCAGATGCAAACTTTACGACCCCAGGGCGACCCTAAAGTCCGAGAACATGGGCGTGGTCGAAGCTGCTCTTCTTGAGAACGTGGGGCCCGGGCGGCAAAAGCCATTTGGCGCAAGCTGCGTAGCGGGGTCGCAATGGTGCACGCTACGTGCTGGAAACTGTGTGGCACAAGCTATGTGGTGGTGGAGGAGGAGGAGGAAGAAGGCTCTTTTGAAACTCTGCTGTGTCACCGCACAGCTTTCCAAGAAGAAGAGGAGGAGAAGGAGGAGGAGCGCAGCGTAGAGGAGAGATCCATCCGACCGACCACTGCGCTCAGCTCAACAGCTGAGCACACCTCTCCAAGCTCGAGCTACTGGCTTCGCCAGCGACCAGAGCGGAGGAAAGAGAAGCAGGGGCAGAGGAGAAGGAGGAGGAGGAGGAGGAGGAGGAGGGGGAACGTGTGGCGCAACCGACGTGTTGCGCAAGCAACGTGCTGCAAGCTGTGCGGCCGCAACCGGGGCGCCCACGAGGCGCCCCATGCCCCCCAGCCACACGGGGCGCCCGCGAGGCGCCCTCTGGGCGGCCACCAGTCACGAGGCCCTGGGACACACAAATGAGTACACACAAATCACAGGATTCCCCATATATGTATATATATGTATAAATATATATATATATATATATATATATATATATATATATGTGTGTGTGTATTCCCATATCTCCTGGGTTCTTGTCTTCCCCCCACTTCCCACATTTCCCCGTGTTTTCTGTGGAATCGAGGATCAATTGTGTCTGTGTGCTCTTTCCCCTCCTGAGCCAGGCGAAACCTCGGCATCCCCCCCCCGCGTCACGGGGCGCCCCCGGGCGGGCACCAGGCGAAACCTCGGCAACCTGGCACCAGCCCGCCAGGCCCGCGCTCCATCATCGAATTCCAGGAGGGGCGGTTCGCTCGCGTCAGCCCGCCTCTTGTTGTCGACCGCCGCCGGCCACCAAATGCAAGGCTTCGACCCAAGCAGTGCTTGTCGGTCTCGTGTTGTGTTCGTGTTCCCTCGTTTTGTCTTCGGTCTCGTGTTGTGTTCGTGTTCCCTCGTTTTGTCTCCGTTCCGCCATCGCTGCAAAGCGGAGCCAAAACGAAACCGGTCCACGAAATCGCCAGAGCACCGTTTGGGTCGAGCCCCGTACCGAAGCCTGCCGAAATCCACCATATCCACCGCCGCCACCACCGCCAGCAGCCTCGTCAATCATCATCGCCAACATCGTCAGCACCGCTGTCGTTGCCGTCGCCGCCGTCGCCCTTGCCTTCCAAATTCTCTTCGCCGTGGTCGTCATCACCGCCGTCATGACCGCGGCCTCCGTCGTCACGCCGCACGCTCGAGCCAGGGAACAACAAGTTTCGCCCGCCCTCCCATGCGTGCGCGCGTATGACGGAGGGCCAAGCGAAAGTCGAAAACAGAAACATGATCCTGCTAGCAGGGACGGACCTCACTACCCATGCCCTGCGGAAAGAAGAAGAAGGCGAATATGAAGTTCAGGAAGCTGTGGGACATACGGAGGCTACGCGCTGGTCACAGATGCACGAGGCCTTCACGACAATAGAAGGGCCGCGCGCTCGGAAACATTGGGCCACATGTGTATCTGGCTCTCGCCATATGCATCCCGCTTCCTGGCACAACTGTCCGACCGACGACACCGACTGACGACGGCCTGCACCTGTTTTGAAGTCGAACATGCCATTGGCAGCAGAGGGAAGATGAGTGTATGGAAAACCTGGCAACAAAACAGATCCCCCAGGGAGACATACCACCCTACACGTTTGACTTGAAACCGCGGCTCTGTTCTGCTTCAGGCACTGGGCTCTGCTCCGGCGTTGGTTCCTGCTCTGCTGCTGGAACGACTTCGAAACGGCGCCAAATGTCGAACAACGCGACGAGACCTCGCACCAGGACCAATGCCGAAGTGACGGCGAGATTCCCCCTCCCTCCCCGCCCCTTTATTCACACCCTCGCAATCACCCGAACTTGCTCCCCCCGACACCACACCACCTTCTCTAGAATTGTAACGTGGATCTTGTGGCGAAGAGTTGAAACTGATGGTTTTGTCCAACATGCAAAAAAAAGGCTCGCCTAAAGTTGACCGGGGAAGTTCGGATAAAGTTCCAAAACAAATCAAACTCAACAGGGCCGAATCTGACCCCCCCGCCGCCACGCCCTCGCGTCGCATGTTCCCTGGGGCCCCCGACGCCACAATACAACTGGCACAATACATTTGGCACGTTATAGTTGCCTCTAGAACAGGAATGATGTGACGATACAGTTGGCTCAAGCCACGTCCCAAGAACTCTGGAGTATCTAGCGGCCTTCGTTTCTGAAGCTCGTGCGGAACAGTAAGGAATCTGGGGGCATTCTGGATATCTTGAAACGCATCATTTTGGACGCCCGAATTTGGTACGGAAAAATGGGCACAATGCCCAACAACAAACGACGTTCAAAACTGACAGCGGCCGCTGTTGGGCAGGCGGCTTGATGTCTTCAACCAACAGCGTCCGCGGCGGCACGAACAGCGAGTCCTGCTCAAAATGAGCCAACTGTTGTTGAGCATCGTGTTTTTTTCTCTTCGTGCCCACTTCGATCGTCTCTCTCGAATAATTATAATGTTTTCCAGCTCCTCCGATTCCCGGCTTCAACTAGGGCTCCCAACTTCGCGCTTCGCGCTGCGCGAAGCGCGAAGCGCGAATAACTTCGCGCTCTCGCGCCGCCCTCCCAAAAGGAGAATAGGAGGACGAGGAGGAGGGGGAGAAGGAACGAGGACCGCGAAGCGCGAAGCGCGAATAACTTCGCGCCCTCGAGGGAGCCCTTGCTTCAAGCTCAGACCGAGGAAGATCGGACCACAGCTGCTCCCAGCCCCGGGGATGGGGTCCCTGCTGCCGGCCTCGATGGCGTCCTCGTGGGCGGCCCAAATGTGCACGAGCTGCCCCCCCCCTCCTCGCCCAGAGGGGGAACGTCGAGGGGTCGGCACGAAATCGGCGATACATCGCCGATAGCTATGTTGTTTTCATCGTATTTAAGGACTACATCCCAGACATAATTTCGAGGACCCCGAAAAGTATCGAAACAAATGTCTGCCCGACACGCTGGCGAAGTGCCGAGCGAGCATCGCCTCCCGGGACCCGACACGTGAAAACCGCCCAGCTATGACACTTTCTGGACGCTCGAAATTCTCCCTGGTGGTCAAGGCTGGAAAAGGCTGGAACACCATGAACCGATAGATCGGCGATACATCAGGGGCCCGACCACCAGAAACCCTCCACAAGAGACCCAACCCTGAGACCACAGGGCGTCCATCGACTTCGGGTGTGGGAACGTCACGCTTTCCCAACCATCGAAACCCAAAACACCCAGGGCACCCTGGATCGATAGCGGCAAAGACGGGGGTGTCCAAGAGAGGGGGGTGCAAATCATGACCAGCGGCATGTGCGCGGCCCAGCGGGGGGGCCAGGGACGTAATGAAATGAGAAGGGGCGCCATGAAATCTGGGGAAATATCATGGCCCCCGCCATGATATCCACCCCCCCCTGGTCATCACCCCCCTCTTTTCCGCTCCCGACTGGAGGCAAGCAGGGTGATTCTTGGCATGGGTCTCCACTGTGGGCCCCCGACAGCGAGGCCGCACGGCCCCGGGCGGGGCGGGCTGTCGGGCCTCTGCCGGCGATCCGATGGGCGGCGTTGGGGGGGTCGATGCCTCCGCCCTGAGCCGCTCCCCCCCTAACGTTGCCCCTGGCCCCTGCCCAACCCCCACAGCCCGCCTCCCCCATCGCCCGTAAAGCACAAGAAGGAGAAGGGGCTCTCTAGTATCTAGTAGAAGGTGAAGAGGAAGGAGAAGAAGAAGAAGAAGAAGAAGAAAAAAAGAAGAGGAAGAAAACAAAACGGCATGAACAAAAACGTTCGACGGTCTGCGCGGATTCCTTGGATCTGAACTGGACCCCCCCTCCCTGGCGCGCGCAGAGCGCCGGGGGCGGCGCCGGAGGCGCCGCCGGGGGGCCCGGGCGCCGACCCAAGAAGTCTGCGCGGAGCGTCGAACATTTACGTTTACGCCGTGCTTTTCTTCCTCGAAGAGCACTTCCCCCGAAGGCATGGGAATCTGTGGGAGGTGGGGGGGGGGGGGGAAGGCAAAAGCCCAGAAGGCATGGGGAGTCCGGTCACTTGTGGGGAAGGGGCTCTCAGGTCGAGGGGTGCAGCACGGCGCAAGCACAGACTCTCGGAGCTCCGCGCGGAGCCCTCGCAGCGCCGGTGGCCCCCCTCCTGGCTGGCGCGCGGAGGGCCGGGCAGCCAGAGGCGCCGAGGGGGGGGGGGGCCAGCGCCGACCCGAGCACTCCGCGCGGAACTCTGCAAGCACAGAGCTTCTGCCGCGTTCTCTGCTTAGGGATCTACAGGTGGGGCGCCGACCGGAGGAGCGACAAATAGGGAGCGAGGCCCCCCTTTTTTTCCACACGTTCAGCTTCAGCGTCCGATCGCAGACCAAAGGAAAACCTAGGGCAAACTGTAAAACAACTGAGGAACACGGAGCCCCTCCCAAACGACAAGGGCTCCTTCTTCAGCGCCCCGACTGTACTGACCTGGATCAATCCAAACCGGGGTCAATCAGGTCCTGCAGGATCTTGCAGGATCCTGCACCCAAGCCCGGGTCAGTGCGACCCTGGCTCTGCAGGATCTGCGAGATCCGGCGCTCTGACTGACCCCCGTTTGCACTGAACTCCGTCTCAAGGCCCCCGAGCTTCATCGGCTCAGTGGAGCAGTTCGCTGCACGGTTTTCTCAGCTGGGGAAACCAAAAAATGCCGATACCGCTGCTCCCCGGACCTCTCCTGGGGCGCGTTCTGACCAGGATTTCGAGGCGAATCCAGCGGTGGCGACGTAGGCCTCCCAGCAGGCCCAAAAAGGGAAAAACGAGGCAAGGGTAGCGGTATCGTGAAGGGCAACGATAGGGGGGGACTGGCATAGGGGGGGCCGCATCGACATGGAATCGTCGATACATCGCCGATAGATCGGCGATAGGCCCCCGATAGTGAATCCGCACGTTTCTGGGCAGGTTGGGGCTATC
>CAUYUJ010016432.1:140000-187500 GCA_963575745.1 Prorocentrum cordatum | reverse complement strand
GGGAGCCCGTTGTCTGCGGCCTGTGCGCTCGGGGAGGGGGGCGGAGAAGGCGAACGGGGAGGAGGACGGCGAGACGAGGAAAGCTGAAGCGCCCACGGCCGTGGACGATATCTCCCACCACTTACCTTTCGAGATGCACGCCGTGCAGACAATGAGCGACAGGAAAGCGGTGCGAGCCACGCAAAGCAGCAGTCCCCACCGCTTACCCTCACAGATACAAGCCATACAGACGATGAGCGACAACGAACGACTGCCAACGATGGGTGTGGACACCTGACCCCCTCTCTCCGCAAATCTTACCATAGACGGGCGCGTTCCACTACTCGAAGAGTGACCACTCGCAAATGGCCTAAATCCGCCGCGGCGGATCTACGATCCACAACATGGAAACAAGCATGTGTTTTTCGGACGCCTGCGAGCAGACACTGTACGAGTAGTGGAACGCTCTCGGTGATACCGTCAGGTCGGGCATGTGCTCCTACAGGCGGATTTTGGAATAACAACCGAAAATAATCAACAAAAACAGTGCCAAATGATAGTCACAAGAGCAGGACAAATCGCCACTCGACTACGTGCTGCTATGTTTGAGCACCCCTCCCGTAGGAGGACACGCTCGACTTGAATGGTCCCGCTCAGCGCCCCTCAAACGGGGACTCCACTAACGGGTACTTCGGCCAGTGACCCAGCGAACCCAACCCTTCCCGATGTGGGCAACGCTGCAATGCCAGAAAAAGGCCCTAAAGTGGCAACTTTCGGCATAATTTCAAAGCACCCGTTAGTAAGTACCCGTTACGGTGCCGTTGACCCGCCCGGCCGCCTCGCAGACCGGAGGCCGATCGCGGCGTCCGCGCCGTGCCCGAGGACTCCTCTCCTGGACCGCGCCCCTCCGCAGGGGAGGGGCCCTCCGCCCTCCGCGCGCCCCGGGGGGGCCGCCCGCGAGGGGCACGGCTCGAAGGGGGGATCCTCGCTCAGGGAGGATCCTCTAGCAGGGGGCCACGTGCCAACCCGACCCCCACCCCCCACGATTTCTGAGGGGGAGGGTGGGGCTCACCTCGCTCGGGAGCTCCCGAGCGGAGTGAACCCCACCCTCCCCCTCAGAAATCATGGGGGGTAGGGGTCGGGTTCTCATGTGGTCCCCTATCAAGGGTGCTCCTCGAGGGTCCATCGAAGAACTGATGTCCCCGCCGAATGTACCAGAAACGCGTTGAAGCATCGTGGATTGACGGGGCATTATACGCATTCGCTCGTAGACTTGCTGGGGAAATCAATTTGGGGGTAAATCGATTCTGTAGTCGACCCCCCACTCGAACGGTGAACAGGAGCCCTCGCTGCCGAGGGTGATGGGCGCCCAAGAGGGGGGCCTCCAAGAGTTGGAGATTTGAAAGCAGACACCAGCACCAACACAGGGGGGTGCATCCACTGGAAAAAGATGACCCTGGATTCCGGTGTTGGTGGTAATGTTTCTGCCACCTGGGAAGCCCGAATGTTGACAACGTCACCGAGATCTGGATCATCATCTTCCCTCGGTGGAGGCACACCGCCGATATTGGGGTTGGTTTCAACCTCTACAGTCGGGGCACTGAGGAAGGAACCCTTTTCGTTGGGGAGGGGCTCGGTGTTCCTTACTTGTTTTGCAGTTCGCCTTTGGCTTTGCTTGAGGCTTCGATGGGAAATCGAAGTTAAAATTATGGGAAAAAGAGGCCTCGTTCCTTATTTAGGGTTCCTTAGGTCAACGCCCCTACTGAAGGCCTCCGAGAGAGGGGGGGTCGCAAATCATGGCCCGACGCATGCGGGGGCTAAGGGACGCATTGAACTAAGAAGAGGAGCAATGAGATCTAGGGAGATATCATGGCCCCGGCCTTGATAATGCGGGATGACGGTTAACAAAAAAAATGTGAGAGAACGATCAAAAAAATAGTTTCTGCTATTTCTGCTATTTTCTGACTGGAGGAGAACGGTTAAAAATAGTTTTCCAGCCCGCGGCCGGTTTTTTCTAATCGTCATCCCAGGCGCCGCCGCGTGAACACGACCCCCGGTCATTTATTGATCGTCATCCTCCATTACCCACTAGTCATCAACTCTTGGCCACCCCCGACAGTAGACACATACAATAAGAAATCTTGCAATCAGGAACCTTGGAGCACGTTCTGCGTCGATCCTTCGGGGTCCTGGAATTCCCCACAGCTCTTGTGGACCCCTGGGGCCATCGGGGGATTAGAAAAGTCCGCTGGCCACCTGCCTTGTGATGCCCAATTTGATGTTCCGTATGTGGGAGGAGGATGGGGAGCTTCAGCGCGCGTCGAGCGACGGCTATCACTGCCCTGCCCAAAGATCGGGAACATGCGGCGCCACTGTTTTCTCCTCCGACACGACCCCTCGTTTGGGAGAGCTCGCAGGCCATGGTGGCCTCCTCCGGCGGCAAGGCCGGGCCAGCTCACTCCTCCTCCGCGCTCATAGCGTTCATGAACTCGCCGAACTTCTCCTGATCTCCCGGCGGCCCCCGCCAGCGGCGCGCCCGTGGGGCGACGAGGACACGCCGCCTGGGATTCCGAAGCCTCGTGAGCACAATTCTACGCGGCAATTGAAGTCAACCCCCCTCGCTTTCTCATGATCATCGTTTCTGTCTTCCTGGGGCCACGGTGGTGACAGACGGCCTTGAAGCCGAAGGACCGACTAGAACCGCAGCCATCATGACAACCCTGCCCCCTGCAAGAATGCCACGGAGGCCCACTGAGGAGTCTCTTGAGGCCTGCGGCGCAACTGATCACATTTAGACCCAACGGCTTTCCAATGCCCGACATTGAATTGTAGCGGAAACGCGGCGAAACGCAGCAGTACAATATACATGTTATATAAAAATATATGTATACATATATATATATATACATATATATATGTACACACGTACAGGTGTCTGCGGATGGATTGAGTTGTTTGATTCGGTATTTCTTAGGTCATTATACAGAGCACACGCGGAATTGCGTTGCTCATCTGCATCATCTCCTTCGGCGTACTGTGTGTGCTTGTGTTCGCCTGTTCGGCGCGGAAGAAAAAAAAGATGTCATGCAATCGTTTTCTCGCTTGAGCCGTGCATCCCTGGCCTCATCCCGATATCTTTTAACCTAGCTTTCGGTGACGAGCGGCATCCACGTGTCCGCGCTAGCTGTCGAAACAGACTGCCCGCACCCATATGGGTCCCCTCTCCAAAAAATAGAAACGGTGTGTATACATACATTTGTACATGTACATATTTATACATACATACATACATACATACAGACATACATACATACATACATACATACATACATGCATGCATGCATGCATGCATGCATGCATGCATACATACATGCATACGTAGATACATCTATACTAGAACCACGCGCGCGCTTCGCGCGCGCTTAGGTTCTAGCTAGGAGGCGAGCTGGAGTCAACGAAAGTCGCAGGGAAGGGGGCAGGGGGAAGAAGGCCAGAGAGCGCTGAAGGATACAAATACTGGAACCCTCTTGTGATTTTGTGGGGGGCCTCGTCCGGCCGCTCGCTGGGAGTTTGACGTAGCTTCTCGGGAGCCTCTGAACCTGTCGGGGGCCTCCTGGAAGCAGGTTCGAAGCATTTTGGGGGCCGATTTGGGGCTTCTCGGGGCCTCCTTTGGGCCTCTTGGGGGTCTCCTGGGGCCTCTTGAGGGGCCTCCTTGGGGCCTCCTGGCGGCCTCTTGGGGCGGAAGGCTCGAGCTTGCGGTTCGTGGTCCCCCTCTGGGCCCCCTCTTGGGCCCGTCTTGGGGCCCTCTTGGGCCATCTTGGGCGCCTCTTGGGCCGTCTTGGGGCCCTCTTGGGCTGTCCTGGGGCCCTCTTGGAAGCTTCTTGGGCCGTCTTGGGGCGGTCTTGGAGGCCTCTTGGGCCGTCTTGGACGCGGTGAAAGCCCAAGATGCGAACATGCGAAAAATATACGTTTTCCCATAGGAATGGCACGATTTTTGTTTCTTGGACCTCTCTTGGGGTGCCTCTCGGAACGTCTTGGGCTGATTTTGGAAGCCTTTTGGCGCCTCTGGGCGGCGTTTTGGCGCCTCCTGGGATATGTTGGGCCGGAAGCTCGGAATTCGAGAGTGGCTTTCTCCTTCTGGGACCCCTCTCGAAGTCGTCTTGGGGTTCTCTTGGGCCGTCTTGGGGCCGTCCTGAGCCACTCGTGCGCAGCCTTGGAGCGCTCCCGGAGGCCTCCTAGGCCGTCTTGGAGGCCTCTTGGGCCGTCTTGGACGCGGTGAAAGCCCAAGATGCGAACATGCGAAAAATATACGTTTTCCCATAGGAATGGCACGATTTTTGTTTCTTGGACCTCTCTTGGGGTGCCTCTCGGAACGTCTTGGGGTGCTTTTGGGAGCCTTTTGGCGCCTCTTGGCGGCATTTTGGCGCCTCCTGGAGCCTCTTGGGCCGGAAGCTCGGAATTCGAGGTTGGCTTTCTCCGTCTGGGACCCCTCTCGAACTCGTCTTGGGGCTCTCTTCGGCCGTCTTGGGGCCGTCCTGGGCCACTCGTGCGCAGCCTTGGAGCGCTCCCGGAGGCCTCGTAGACCGTCTTGGGCGCCTCTTGGGCCGTCTTGGACGCGGTGAAAGCCCAAGAGGCGAACATGCGAAAAATAGACGTTTTCCCATAGGAATGGCACGATTTTTGCTTCTTGGGCCTCTCTTGGGCTGCCTCTCGGAGCGTCTTGGAGGCTTCTGGGACCTTCTTGGTGTCATGACAGGCGTCTTGGAAGGCATCTGGAGCCATCGGAGCGCGTTCCGAAGCCGCCTGCGAACGATCTTGGACGGCGTCCGGCGGTCCGACGAGCCTCCGGGCCCCCCGGGGCCCACATTTGTGGTCGGGGTCCCGGCCCCGGGCCCCCGGACCCGGTGCGCCGTTATATGTATATAGTAACCGGCGTGGACACATAACCATGAGTTTAGCAACCTACGCTGTGCAACCTACGTGGAACAGTATATGTGGCTCAATAGACTTGGTGCAACACATACGGTGCGATCTATGTTGAGCAATCGATGTTGTGCGACCTATGTTGTGCAATCAACGTTGCGCAATCTACGTTGTGCAATCTACGTTGTGCAACGTATGCGGTGCAACTTGCGCTGTGCCATCTGTGTTGTCGGGTCTACGTCGTCCAGCAAGTGGTGCAATCTATGTGGTCTCTACGGGTGCCATATATGCGGGGCTGTGTACGTACTGCAACAATCTACCCAATGCGACCCACCCCCCCGAACTTGACGTTCTCCTCACTCAACTGCTCGCGCAATCATCCTCCCCACCCCAATGCAATTTGGCTTGCAAAACCCACGCGGCAGAAAAATTACCACATGTGCACGGCGGTGGCTGGCGCACCGCTGCGGCCGCGCAGGGGGCGCGCAGGATCGCGCGCAGGACATGCCACTTAGTCTGGCGCGACCGACGCGGCCACGGCTGCGCTGGCCGCTGGGCACTTCCCAGCGCGTCCAGCAGGCCGTGCTGGCGCGCGGGCGCATCAGTGCAGGTCGGTGACTGGGCGGGCGCGGCACATCATGACTCTCGAACAACTGCAGACACGACGAAAACAACGATGCAGGTGACGACGATGACGATGACGACGGCGATGCCAAGGGGGGCGCTGATGCTGATTACGCCGGTGACGATAATGATGTCCACGCGTCGGCGATGAAGATTCTGGAGAGATTCGACATGCGCGCGCGGCCGACGGGCGCGAGTGGCCAGCATGGTGACATTTGAACGGTTTCGTGCCCACCCCACCCCCCCCAGCACGCGCGCAACGGCATGCGAGCGCCAAAGGCCCGCGTGGTCGCGTTTGATGAAAAACTCGTGGTCGGCATCAAAACTCGCAACAGCAGACGCGTAGACTTTTTAGAAAAACCACGTTGCAAAACCATGCAGTGTTTGTTTGCTTTTCCTGGGGCGCTCGGTTATGAAATCCGTACGAAACCTACAGTGCTTGAATGATTGCGGCATGCGCGCGCGACGGCGCGCGCGTGTGCATTTCGTCCCGTCTGCTGAAAAATCCCGCAAACTGATGGCCGCTAAAAAAAAGAAATCGCGCGCATCGTTTTAATTAACAAAGATGGCGGAAGGGGCCGGGTCTGGCTGGGATGACATGAGTTCATGTCCAGAATGAACGACGAAGCAGACACGCAGATGTAAACTGCACATCCCTGGGCTGGATCGATAATCCCAGGGCGGAGAAGATCCAAACTGTTTTTAGAACGAAGAATAGATGTGGCGCATTTAATTCGGAAAAACGTGGATTTGTCAACTCCAATGCTCGCGCAATCATCCCACCCACCCACCCGCAGCTTGGTTTGCAAAACCCATGCGGCGGCGAATGCGGCGAGTGCTCGGCGTTGGTTGGTGCATTTCTGCGGCCGCGCCAGCCCGCGCGTGCTCGCGCGCGCAACGGCCAGTTTGCTTGGCGCGACCGGCGCGGCCACGGTGGCGCTGACCGCATAGCGCTGCCCAGCGGGCGCTTCAATGCGAATCCGCGACTTGAAGGGCGCGGCAAATCATGGCGACGTCGACAATGGTAGACGCGACGACGACAGCAGCGACGACGGCGACAATGGCGACGATGACGACGGCAATGCCAATGACAGCACCGATGCTGATCGCGCCGATGACGATGACGATGTCCTCGCGTCGGCGATGATGACCCTGGAGAGAATTTGGCGTGCGCGCGCGGCCGGGGCGCGCGAGCGGCATCGTCCGACAGGATCCCCGCCCCGCCCCCGTGCACGCGCACAGGGCCGCGCGAATGATTTCGACATGCGGCGCGAGAGGCCGCTTGGTCGAATTGCACGTTTAGCGTCCTTCTCTGGAACGCGCAAGAGCGCGGGCGCGCGTTTTGAAAAACGACGTTGCCAACAAATGCGTTTCACGCGTTGTCCGGGCACTCGGCGTTGAGGCCCTGGCGACGCCTGGGATTTTGGAAGGACTTCGGCACGCGCGCGCGGCGACGCGGGCGCGTGCACTTCGCCCACTACGTTGCCAAGGGTTCTTGCGACAGCACACGCGCAAGGGCGCTCGAGCAAATTCGAGCGCGAGCGGCGCGCCTGATAGACTTTTGGTGAAAACGTTGAAAGTACGATTGCTTTCTCGGCATGCGCAGGGGGGGCGCACGCACAAGCTTCCGTTAAACATTCTTGTTGCGAAACCATTAGTTGTAAGTGTGTCGGGGCGCTCGATTTGTTCATCCCCGCGAAACCCAGAGGTGTTCAAGGGTCTCGGCATGCGCGCGCGACGACGGACGCGCGCACTTCGCCCCATTCGCTGTAACGGGCGCTTGAAAAATGATGCTGCGCTAAACGAAGTCGCGGATAACCATCGCTGCACAGGGTGCAGAGCGGGGCAGACAGGGGGCCACCTGGGATGGCATGAGTTCGCATTTCGAATAGACGGCGGGCCAGAATCATACGTAAATTGCAGCACAACAAGGCGGGCCAGCAAGCCCAGGGGGGGAGGGGAAACCGAATGCTCTTTATACATATATATATATATACACACACAAAAAACTCCACTGCTGTCACAATCACCGCACCCACCTACCCGCACTTGGTCTGATAAATCCACGCGGCTGCGATTGCGATGACTGCTTGACGCTGGCTGGCGCTGAGCTGCGGCCGAGCTTGCGCTCGCAGGCCCGCGCGCGCGTGCAATGGCTTTGCGCGACCGACGCGGCAGCGATGGCGCTGGCCGCAGGGCCCTTCCCAGCACGTCTTGCAAGCCTCGCCGACGCGCGGGCGCTGCAGCGCGAGTCTGCGACTCGGGCGGGCGCCCCATGGCGACGTCGACAATGGCAGGCGCGATGGAAATACGCGCGAGGATGAGGGCGATGACGACCGCGGCGGCGGCGAGGCCGCTGAAGGCGCCGATGCTGGCCACGCCGATGAAGATGATGGCGCCCACGCGCCCGCAATGGAGGTCTTGGAGAGAATTCGGCATGCGCGCGCGCGGCCGACGCGGGATAGCGGCAGCCGGGCGTCTGGGGAGAGCCGCTCCGCGCAGAGGCCCCGGTGCTGCGGCAGCTCCCGGCGAGGCGGAGCAGGCCGAGACGTCAGGGCCCATGGCGGCGCGGGCTGGGCGCCGCGCGGCGGCCCGACGGAGGCGCCGCGCATGGCCCCCGGGGCGGGCCGACGACGACGCAGGACGGGCGGCGGCGAGCACGCGAGGGCGAGCACTTGTTTCGCGTCGGCGGCGTCGCAGAGTCGCTGCGCCGGCGGAGGGAGCGAAGCGGGGCAGGCGGCGAGCGGAGTGTGCCACCCCGCAGGAGGGGGCAGGCGCGGGGGGGGGGGAGGACGACGGGGCGACGGCCGAGGGGCTATAAGGGCGAACGCGCGGCGACCCCGGCAGTGGCCTTCGCGGGCCCATTGCGGCACAGTGTGCGCCCCCTGGGGCTATGGTAAAGTCGGGCCTGTCCCCCTCGACGAGACATAAAAAAAAAAACAATCAGCAAAACATGGTCCAAAAATGGTCTGGGGAGTATGTTTGGGGGCAATTGTTTGCCATGTTGGGGCTCCTCCTCCTCCGGAGGAGGAGGAGGAGGAGGAGGAGGAGGAGAAAGAGGAGGAGGAGGAGGAGGAGGAGGAGGAGGAGAAGGAGGAGGCGGCGGAGGAGGAGGAAGGAGGAGGAGGAGGAGGAGGAGGAGAAGGAGGAGGCGGCGGAGGAAGAGGAGGAGGAGGAGGAGAAGGAGGAGGCGGCGGAGGAGGAGGAGGCGGAGGAGGAGGAGGGTCCTCCTTCTCGGCGCTCCATCGCTGCTCTGACTCGTTGCGGTACTTGGTGAGCATGTACCCCGGCATGTCCATGGGGATCTCGCCGTTCTCCTCGCGGCGGCGGGGACGCCGGACCCCCGCGGGCCCTGCAGAAAGCACGGCGGGAGGCTCTTTGCGATGGCTTCGGCCTCTGGGGGCCCTCCACCGGGCCTCGGGGCCGGCAAAAGCGGCCTGGGATGAGAGACCGATCCCGGGGAACGGGCCGAGGCTTCTGGGGGTCGACGTCATGAAAACAAATCATGACTTACCAGCCTGGAACATATCCCTATCCCTATGCTGGGCATCTCCTCATCAGAATGCCAATCTTAGGGGTTCCCTTATTTTTTGAGGGCGCATCCCTAAGATTGTCATCGCCTTTTGGCGTGTCAATCTTAGGGATAGGGATAAGTTCGAGGCTGGTAAATGACGTCGGGGGGGTTGGGTCGAGGAGCGGAAGCCGCAGGAGCATCGGCTCTCGGATGCCCGCGCAGGACTGCATGCGTCGGCGCTGCCAGCACCTCCCTTCGCTCCTGGCCGCCGCCCCTCCAAACCACCGTCAGTTCGGACCGTCCACCGGGTGACGGGGAAAGCTCCGCCGACTCTTGGCACGGATTTTGTTTGCCCGGCGTCTCAGGACGTGCCACTCGTGGGCAGGAAGGGCTGCGATGGCTCCGGGCGCACAGCGCTCCACAACTGGCAGCGGAGCAGGGGGGGAGAAGGCTCATGTCCGCGGAGACCCTCGAGGGCCCCATCGGGATCCGTGACTGGAGCACCATTCCAAGATAAGCGTTTCGCCACAGTGCAGGTGTCGCGCCCACTTCGCGCGGGCCGGGCTCGGTGTCACCGAGGTCCGGGTGACGTTAGGTGGGTAGTCCTCCTTAGGATGGGAGGATTGCAGCCGACGCTCATCGACACGAGTCGACGCTAATCGACGCCAAATCGGCGCCAACCTACGCTAAATCGGCGATCTCTCGTCGACTGCCAGACGCTAGCGCACGCTAGTGCGCTTGAAAGTCGGAATCTCGAGGACATACTAGGCCCCCACGAGTTGCTGCAGAACGCTCATGCCCTCGCGCTCGAGGGCTCCCCCGTGGCCGACCAGCCGGGCACCAGGTGTGCGCTCGAGTGGCATGGCGGCCCTGCCTTCTTCTGGAGCAGTCACCCCCCCTCCCCAAGATGTTTGACGACAGTGCAGGTGAAGACGCAGATCTGTACTTCTGCTGTGCACGAAAAGTAAAGGGTCTTACGCGAGACGACATAGACACCTTGCGCCGCGGTTTACGCGGGCCACCAGCGCGGCACGCCGCATTGGAGACGAGGCCGCTTACGCGCTGCCTTTCGCGGGCAGCTGACGCGCCAATGTCGGTGAAGACGACCTAGTTTTTCCGCGTCGCTCTGGCGAAACCTCGCACCTGGGCTTACGGCAGCCCTGCCCGCTGAGCCGATGCGCTGCACGCTGCTTGCTCGCTTGCTCGCTCGCTCGCTTGCAGCAGTCCCCTCCTCCCCAATGCTTCCTCGCTTGCTCGCTCGCTCGCTTGCAGCAGTCCCCTCCTCCCCATTGCTTGCTCGCTTGCTCGCTCGCTCGCTTGCAGCAGTCCCCTCCTCCCCAATGGTTGCTCGCTTGCTCGCTCGCTCGCTTGCAGCAGTCCCCGCCTCCCCAATGCTTGCTTGCTCGCTCGCTTGCAGCAGTCCCCTCCTCCCCAACAGACCAGCGGTTGCTCGCCTGCTCGCTCGCTCGCTCGCTCGCTCGCTCGCAGTCCCCTCCTCCCCCAGTTGCCGCCTGCAGGCGCCGGGAGATCGCTCGAGGCCCCTCTCGGGCCAGAGAGGGAGAGGCGAGGAGGAGGAGGAGGAGGAGGACGGAGAGGTTGGGGGTGCTTGTCTGTTTCGGGCCACCGAGGGACGACTGGCCGTCCTCTGCACGAGCCCTGTCAGGAGACACCCCCCTTCTGTGGCAACTCATGGGAGCCTCCCGTGTCACCTTGCTTGCTCTTGCGAATCGACGCTGGCCGCCAGCAATCGACTCTAAGCGACGCTGGTCGACGCCAAGTCGACGCCCATCGATACAAAATGGGCGCTCTCTCGTCGACTACCAGACGCTAGCGCACGCGAAGGCACTCTAAAAGATGAATTTCGAGGACGTACGAGGCTCCCATGAGCTGCCACAGAAGACACACACAACACAACACAACACAACGCAACGCAACGCAATGCAACCCAACCCAACCCAACACAGCACACACACACACACACAAGGGGCAGAGGCGGCGCTCAACCCGAGGCCACCGTGCTGGATCGCGTGTCGGAACGAGCGGTCCTCGTGGCTCTGGCTGACGAGGGCATTAAAGATCAAGCGACGAGCTGGTGCCACAGAACTGCAGGATCAGTCAGCATCGAATCGGAAGTCGGATCGCACCGGAACGTACATCGAATCGGCTCGCATCGGCACGGCGGGTCTCCAAGAAATCGCAATCGCAATCAGATCGGGCCGGACGGAATCGAGGTCGAATCAGATCGATCGCACCGACGCGGGCCCTGCTGTGCCGTCACCGTGGCTCAGGCCTGCCCGGGCTGGGACCGCCACTCTTCAGGCCAGCGGTGCTCTCACCCGATCAGGGTCCTTCTTCCGCATGATCTCGTGCCACCACGGCCAGAGCACCTCGGGGTTTTTCGCGCGGTTGATGCCGTAGCTCTGGTCGGCGGCGAAGCCTCGCCCTCTCCGCCCCTAGCTGCGCCCACCAAGGGAGGAAACAAAAAATCCAATGAAGCAACGTGGAATGAGGATTCCCCGCTGCAATGTCCTGGCGGAGAACCGCGGGGAATGCCCGGAAGCCGCGAGCAGGACCTCCACCTCCACGCCCAAATCCTCCTACACATTCTCCTCCTCCAACTCCTCCCCATCCTCCTCGTCCTCATCCTTCCCATCTTGCTGATGGTGTGCTGCCACAGCCTCCTGCGCCCCCCGCCTCCACTGCGTCTTCCTCCTCATCGGCCTCGTCCTCCTCCTCCTCCTCCTCCTCCTCCCCTCCTCCTCCTCCTCCTCCTCCTCCTCCTGGCGCCTGCCCGCCTTCCTCCTCCTCCTCCTCCTCCTCCTCCTCCTCCTCCTCTCCTCCTCCTCCTCCTCCTCCTCCTCTTTCCTTTCCTTTCCTCCTCCTCCTCGTCCCCCTGCTCCTGCACCACAACATCATTCTCCTTCGCCTGCTCCCTCCTCCTCCTCCTCCTCCTCCTCCTCCTCCTCCTCCTCCTCCCTCCTCCTCCTCCTCCTCCTCCTCCTCCTCCTCCTCCTCCTCCTCCCTCCTCCTCCTCCTCCTCCTCCTCCTCCTCCTCCTCCTCCTCCTCCTCCTCCTCCTCCCTCCTCCTCCTCCCTCCTCCTCCTCCTCCTCCTCCTCCTCCTCCTCCTCCTCCTCCTCCTCCTCCTCTTTTTCCTCCTCTTCCTCCTCCTCCTTTTCGTCTTCATGGCCCCCCCCTCCCACCCCATCGTTTCTCCTCTTGCGCCTCCTCCTCCTCCTCCTCCGCCGCCTTCTAATCCTCCTGCTCCTCGTCCTCCTCCACCTCCTCCTCCTCCCCCTCCCCTCCTCCTCCTGCTCCTCCTTCCCCTTCTACTTTATGGGGCCCCAGCAACACCTAACACTCGCCGTGCACTTAACCCCTCCATGGGCCTCCCACGGGACCTTCAAACCACCCCCACGGCTGCTTGACACCCTACCTTACAAATGACCCCACCAGGACCTTCACTCTGGGCTCCACGGGACCTTAAAATGCCAGCCACGGGACCTTAAAATACCACCCACGGGACCTTAACCATGTCCTTGCCAGGACCTTAAATGTGAGCCCGACGGGGCTGTATTTCGGGCGAGCCTGAACCCAAACCGAAGCACCTTCGCCACCCGCGGGGGGCCGCTTAAGGGCCGGCTGGGGCCACAGGGCCTGCTGGGCCGACTTAAGGGCCGGCTTGGGCCGACTTAAGGGCCGGCTGGGGCCGACTTAAGGGCCGGCTGGGGGCGGACTTACGGGCCGGCAGGGGCCGAGTGAAGGGCCGACCGGGGCCGACTTATGGGCCAGCTGGGGCCGACTGACGGGCTGGCTGGGGGCCGACTTAAGGGCCGGCTGGGGCCGCCTTAGGTGCCGGCCTTCGGCCGACTCAATGTTAAGGGCCGGCGGGGACCAAAAAAAAGGCTGGCTGGGGTGGGGCATGCCGGCTGGGGCCGACGTAAAGGCCGGCTGGGGCCGACTGAAGGGCCGGCTGGGGCCGACTTAAGGGCCGGCTGGGGCCGCCTTAAGGGCCGGCTGGGGCTGACTTATGGGCCGGCTGGGGCCGACGACTTACGGGCCAGCTGGGCCCGGGGCCGCTTACGTGCCGGCTGGGGCCGACTTAAGGGCCGGCTGGGGCCGACTCAAGGGCCGGCTGGGGCCGACTCAGGGGCCAGCTCGCCGCTGTTAGATTATACATGCAGCGTTTTCCAACTAAACGACCACCGCGTAGACGCCCTCCGCGACCTTAACTCCCTGCACCCCTGGACCTTAAATTGCCAGCACGCTCCGGGACCTTGAAACCCAAACTCTGGGACCTCATAAGTCCCCAGCTCCGGGACCTTAAGTCTCCGTGCTCCGGGACCTTCAATCTCCGGGACCTTAAATCCCAGCTCTCGGACCTGAACATCCCAGCTCCAAGACATTGAGCCCCCGGCTCTGGAACCTTAAGTCCCCAGCTCCGGGACCTGAACTCTCCGCGTTCCGGGACCGTGAACCGTCAGCTCCGGGACCTTAAATCCCCAGCTCTGGGACCTTAAATCCCCAGATCCGGAACCTAGTCCCCAGCTCCAGGACCTTAACACCCCAGCTCCGGGACCGTAACTCCACAACTCCGGGACCTTAACTCCCCAGCTCGGAGACCTTCTCCAGGACCTTGAACCCCCAGTTCGGGATCTTGAATCTCCAGCTCTGTGTGTCTCAGGGGAGGGCGAGGTCGCCTCGGAATGTCAGTGGGGCAGGGCCAGGAGGCCTAAAATTCAGAGCTCGATGACCTAAAATTAAGGGCCGGATGGCCTGAAGTTGGGGGCCGGGAGGCCTGAATTATAAGGCCGGATGGCCTAAAGTCAAGGGCTTGGATGGCCACGATAAGGACTCGGAAGGCCCTAAGAGCAGGACCAAGCATGGACCCCACGTTAGGTGACCGTGGGACCCTATGACTTCTACTCCTGCTCAGCGTCATCTTCGCCCTCCCCGCCCCTCTCGCGCAGCCCGAGAAAATCGCAGGGCGGGCGCCTCGGACGCGCGGCGGGGGCGCCGAGCACGCGCCGGCGAGGGGCGGTTGCGGATGCGCGCGCCCGCGGCCGGGCTGAAAAGCATCGCCTGGTTGCGGTTGCGGTCGCGCGGGCGGGTAGAAATGTGTCGCCCCGTTGCGGGCGGTTGCGAGGGCGGGTTGACATGTGTCGCTTCGTTGCGGTTGCGGTTGCGGTTGCGAAGGCGGGTTGAACTGCGTCGACTAGTTTCTGTTGCGGTTGCGGTTGCGCGGGCGAGTTGAAACGCGTCGCCCCGTTGCGGGCGGTTGCGGTTGCGAGGGCGCGTTGAAATGCGTCACCTGGTTGCGGTTGCGGTTGCGGTTGCGCGGGCGGGTTGACATGTGTCGCGCCTGGTTGCGATGTCGGTTGTGCGCGCGGGCGGGCTGAAGTGCGTCGCCTGGTTGCGGTTGCGGTTGAGGGGGCGGGTTGAAGCTGCGCGGCCGGTTTGAAATTTGTCCGTTGGTTGCGGTTGCTGTTGCGCGCGCGGGCGGGTTAAAATGTGGCGCCTGGTTGCGGTTGCCGTTGCGGTTGCGCGGGCGGGTTGAAATGGCGGGTTGAAATGCGTCGCCTGGTTGCGGTTGGTTGCGGTTTCGCGGACGGGTTGAAATGCATCGCCTGGTTGCGGTTGCAGTTGCGGTTGCGCGGGCGGGTTGAAATGTGTCGCCTGGTTGCGGTTGCGGTTGCGCTTGCGCGGGCGGGTTGGAATGTGTCGCCCCGTTGCGGGCGGTTGCGTGCGCGGGCGGGTCGAAAGGCGTCGCCTGGTTGTGACTGCGTCTGCGGCTGCGAAACTGGATTGAGATTGCGCGGCTGGGCTGAAATTTGTCGCCTATTGCGGTTGCGGTTGCGGGTAGGCGGGCGGGTTGAAATGTGTCGCCTGGTTGTTGCTGCGGTTGCGGTTGCGGTTGCTGTTGCGGTTGCGGTTGTGCTGCCTGCTTGGAATGTGTCGCCTGGTTGCGGTTGCGGTTGCGCGCGCGGGCGCGTTGAAATGCGTCGCCTGGTTGCGGTTGCGGTTGCGGTTGAGCGGGCGGGTTGACATGTGTCGCCCGTTTGCGGTTGCGGCTGCGGTTGCAAAGGCAGGTTGACATATGTCGCCTGGTTCCGGTTGCGGTTGCGGTTGAGTGGCGGGTTGAAACCTGTCGCCTAGTTGAGGTTGCGGTTGCGCTTGCGCGGGAGGGTTGAAATGCGTCGCCAAATTGCGGCTGCATTTACGCGCGCGGGCGGGTAGAAATGCGTCGCCTGGTTGCGTTTGCGGTTGGGGTCGAGCGGACGGATTGACATGCGTCGCCTGGTTGCGGTTGTAGTTGAGGTTGCGAAAGCGGGTTGAAATGCGTCGCTTAGTTGGGCTTCGGTTGCGGTTGCGCGGGCGGGTTGAAATGCGTCACCTGGTTGCGGTTGCGGTTGCGGCTGCGGGAGCGGATTGAAATTTGTCGCCTGGTTGCGGTTGCGGTTGCGGTTGCGCGGGCGGGTAGAAATGTGTCGCCTGGTTGCGGTTGCCGTTGCGCGGGCGGGATGAAATGCGTCGCCTGGTTGCGGTTGCGGTTGCGCGGGCGGGTTGACATGTGTCGCCTTGTTTCGGTTGCGGTTGCGGTTGCGCGGGCGCGTTGAAATGTGTCGCCTGGTTGCGGTTGCACCTGCGGTTGCAAAAGCGGGTTGAAATTTGTCGCCGGCTTGCGGTTGCGGCTGCGGTTGCAAAGGCGGGTTGAAATGCGTCGCCGGGCTGCGCTTGCGGTTGCGGTTGAGCGGGCGGGTTGAAATGCATCGCCTGGTTGCGGTTGCGGTTGCGGTTACGCGGGTCGGTTGAAATGCGTCGCCTGGTTGCGGTTGCGGTTGCGGTTGCACGGCCGGGATGAAATGCGTCGCCTGGTTGCGGTTGCGGTTGCGGTTACGCGGGTCGGTTGAAATGCGTCGCCTGGTTGCGGTTGCGGTTGCGTTTGCACGGCCGGGATGAAATGCGTCGCCTGGTTGCGGTTGCACGCTCCCGCGGGCGGTCTGAAATTCGTTGTCAGACGTGGTCTCCTGACGTTCAGTCAGTCAGTCAGTCAATCAGTCAGTCAGCGAGTCAGGCAGTCACCAGCGGGCACGGAATTTCACCCGGCTCCGCCGGGAAAAAGAGAGGGGCGGAGATGGGAGTGGGCGGACACGTGTGAACCCTGCCCTGGCAGGGCAGACTTCAAATGCAATTCTCAATATTTGGCCTAACCGCTTTGTTCCTACATGATGCCATATGTGCTTCTCAAAAGAGTGTCGTTGGAAGTTGCGGCAACCTCATCGGCGCTTCCCTCCTCCCCCCTCATCCTCGCACCTCTACTTCATTTTCGAGCTCGCCCTTCCTCACCCTCGCTCGTGGAGCCGCAGGGGGAACAGGAGCAGGAGGATGAGAAAAGGGCCCTGGACCGCGGGCTGCTTGGCGCCAGCTGGCGGGACCTGGCAGGCACTCTGGCGCGGCCGAACCTGCCCCCACGGGCGACGGCAATCGCCTCACCTTCTGCACGTCCACTCGGCGTTCGTGCGCTTGCTTTGCATTCGTGCCGCTGGCAATGCGATGGTGGTGAGGCTTTTGGCCGCCCCCCCCTCCCCGTTGACGCATCGGGCGGGAGTGGGCGAACCCGCCCCAGCGCAAACCCGGCTCAACCAACGTGGAAACAACCGCGCAGCAAATGGTCTTCGGGCGCGCCCCAGAACGGGCTGAAGCCGACAGGCGGGGCCACCTCGAAGGCCGCGAACGGCTCGCCAGGCCCCCCTCTGCAAAAATCCGGCACTGCAAGACTCCGCGGGATCCGAGGCTCTGGCTAGGCTAGGCACCGTTGGCGCTGACCCCCGCTGCCTGCCGCCCCATGGAAGCACCCTCGGCTGCGCCCGCCTGCGGCGGGCGGTCGGCGGCGGCGGTCGTCGCCGCCTCGCGGGCGGGCGGCTGGGGCCAGCGCTGAACCAGACCCCGAGCGAGACCTCGGTGAATTTTGTCGCGTTCCGGGTTGCGTACGTTTTGTTCGATGTCGTTTTTGCGCGCGGGTTCGCAGGCGCTGCGGGATGCCCCCCGCGACGCCGCAGCACGCAGTCGGGCCCCGAGTCGCTCGGGCCCCGTTATAGCGACAACCGCGTCGGAGCGCGAAAAACGCAGGCCGGGGGCTCTGAAGCAAGCTGGCCATCGAACGACCGTTCTGCCAGGGGCGCGCGCGAGCTTGTTCGGGGCGCGGCAGGCCCGCGAAGCCAACGTCGCATTGGAGGGCCGCGCGGCGTTGCGAGCGACGGCGCGGCTCATGATCACGGCAGGCGCCCCGTTCCAATCAGGCGCTCTTGCTCCCGGCGTTCCCTTTTGTGCACTTGCGCTCTGCCCCTCGTGATTGGCCCCCCCCCCGTCTCGCCCCCGCGCGCGCGGGCGTGCACACGGGGCGCTGCGCCCAGGCAGGGTGCCTCGAAGACGCTGTCGCCACAGTCCCCTTCGCGTTGAATGAAAGGGATAGCGCGGCCCTGTCGCGCCTGGAGCGCGCTGCAAGGTGGCCCGGCAAGCGGCGGCGCCCGCGCGGCGGTGGCGCGCGCGGGCGGGGCGCCTCGAAGCGGCGGCCGCCGTCGCCTTCCACGTCGCGTCCGTCGCCTTCGCCATCGTCGTCGTTGTCGTCGTCGCACTCCAATCCGCGCCCGCGCATCGGTGCGAATGGGCCCCCGGCGCGCCCCAATGCGATTGCGCGCGCGTTTGATTCGCATCATGGAAACCCTATTCGCCGAACTATTTTGGGGACAGCTCTGCCAGACGAGTGGGAATTTATGCGTTATTGCCCTGGCTCCGAAAGGACAGTGCTACGTCCTGAGAGAAGCCTTCAAGATGGCGCAACATGGTTCAACTTGGATCAGCATGGACTCCAGCAGCCTCCACGATGCCCCGCGACTGCCCCAGACGGCTCCAATTTGCAATGGAACCTTCCGAGGACGGCTCCGAAATGCCAAAATCTTGCAACTAAGCAAAGCTGCCCAGCGATGTTCAGCTTCTCGTCGTTTCGCTTCTGATGGGCGTGTGGGGCCTCACGATGGCTCCAACATAGCTCAAGAGAGCCCCAGGAGGGACCCATAAAGGACCAAGACGGTCCCAAGAGCGCCCAAGAACCCGAGAGGATAACTTCTCGGGCTCCAAAAAGGCGATGCTAAGCGGAACCGCCCCTTTTTCTCATCGATCCAAAGACAGTGGCGCAAAAGCATCTGAGAGGAGCCCAAGAGGAGCCCAAGAAAGCCCCGAAGGCCTCCAACATGACCCCAACAGCGCCCGAAGATGGCCCAATCAAGACGTCAAGAGGCGCCCACATCGAAAGATCTGCGAAAGCCTTTGTGGTTGAATGACGGGCATGCTGAGGCTGATCTCGAGCTGCGGTCTGACGGCTAACCACCTCTGTATTCCAGTGCTCCTACGCTTCCCTGATCAGGGCAACTCGTCTGGAGATCGTTTCTGGGCAGGCTGGTAGGAAGACGCAAGGCGCCAACCATTACAACATAGGAGCGGCCTGTACCCACGACACCCAGCCTCCCCGCTGGCTAACGTTGAGCAGGGACCGACCGTCCTGGCATTCCTATAGTCCTACCAGGAAAAGTTCTTAGAACCCAAAATGTTCGAAGAACAAAAACAATGTTCTTAGATGTGTTAAAGCAAGACAGCCACAGCCAGAAATGTTCTAAGAACATTTCGTGGAAACCACAGAAGGTTCTTAGAACATTGTTTGGTAGGGCTATAGGCGAGCCAGGACGCTTCGCCATTGCTTGATAACGGTGAACAATGCGCAAGCTGTCGCGAGGACCGGCTGACACTGAGCGCGCATGGAAAAAATGTATCTCAAGCGCGCTCCAACACGGCGCAACAAACTAAAGCTGGACGAGCGGCACGCGAGAGCCAGGTCGGCACGTCTGTCACAACCTACACCCCGCACACTGGCTTATCACCTGGACCTTCGCACGGCATGTCCAGAATTCTGTGCATTCTGCACCCAGCCTTTGTGAAGGGAAACTGGTACACACAAATAAATAGACACAAATAACCAGATTCCCAATATGTTCCCATATTTTCTGGGTTTTCGTCTTCCCCCCCACTTCCCATATTTTCCAATATTTTCTGGAGAACCGACGATTCATTGTGTCTGTATGTTTTTCCCCTCCTGACTTTGATGGCCAGACGATGACTGCAGCACTCGCCGTCAGATTCAAATGACAACGGTCGCACGATGCGTGAGCAGAGAGCGCCGATGGCATTGCAGGCAAGACTTGGGCATCCCTGCAAGCACGTCTTCCGATGCGATATGTAGCTGGCCCCGCCGAAGATTCCAACACAAGCTTGTTGGTCCACGGGCAAGCGTGCCGCAGAAGATTGTCCCTGCGCGAGTTTGGCGGCAGATCCCCCCGAAGGCTTTGCCAGTAAGAGATCCCAGCAGGTTCACATGACCCCCAAGACAACACATAGTCCGAGATCAGACTGTGGCCCAACGTTTGGCCACATGGGCGCTTCTAAAGAGGCAGGGGGCGGCGGTAATTCGCCGCAGGCGTCTTCGATTATAGCCTTTCCTCGACTGCTGGGCCGCCTCAAGGACGCTCGGAGAATAAGCTGCAGGACTTCCGCTCGGTTCTGCATGTCGTCCGCCCCGTAGCCAGGGGGCGGATTAGAAGGGGGCCTAGACCCCCCAAGGGGTCACCGGAAAGACGCCTGCTTAAACGCTGCATGTGCGCTGTGGGGGCGCCATGCAACCACATTCACACATACACACATGTACACTTCCAAGTATTCATGCGTATGTGCGCGTGTATGCATTTGCTGTATGCATGCGCAGTTTGCCATGGTACACCAGCATCAACATACAGACGTGCAAATGACCGAGCACCCTGGATAAGAAAGCATACTCCCCTTAACAAACTGAGAGTTGACTGTACTGGGCCAAGACAGAGTTAGTCGGGGAAAGGGGCGGCGAGGCCGAGCTTCATTATCGCCGGGGGAAATACGAATCGAGGTTGCGATCCTCTTATGTTGAGTAGCAACACTATCACGAACGAGTGGCAGGGCGATGGGATTCTCACCATTTCAGCTTTCCAAACTCACGAACGTGTGGCAGGGCCATGGGGATCTCATCAATTCAGCTTCTCCCAGTCACGAAAGCATGGTAGGCCCGTGAGAATCGAACCATGTATCATGAATTATCCCCCCGACCCCCAGACTGAATTATTCCCACCCTGAATATCAGAGGCATAGGGCTACGCATGCAAATGCACAGCAACATTTCACATCAGTACACATATTCGTAAACATTTTCACATCTAACCGATTATATTGGCCAGGCGGTCCCAGCAGAATCGGGCCGATAAAACGAATCGGATCGGCGCGAACATCGAAACGGCAAGAATCGGCAAAAGTCGGCTGCGGCATCGAATCGGCAAACCCAAACCAGATCGAATTGGAAATCAGCTCTCGCGAAGCCAGATCGGACTCGAAATCGGAAGGCAAGGAATAAGGTGCAGAAGGTGGCTGGCCAGAACTTTGCTGTCGCACGTCGTCGTCGTTGTCGTCGTCGTCGTCGTCGTCGTCGTCGTCGTCGTCGTCGTCGCACGTCGTCGTACACGTCGTCGCATGCGTCGTCGTACGTCGTCGTACACGTCGTCGCATGCATCGTCGACGTCGATTGTCGGCGGCGGCGGGCCCAAGGGGGCCCTGGCGGCCCCGGGGCCCCTGGGAGCTCGTGGGGGCCCCTGGCCCTTGCCCGACCCCGAGGGGCCCGTGGGCGTCCCAGGCCTGGCCCCTAGGCCGGGGACGCACTGACCCGGGCCGGCCCAAACCCGGGTCGGTCAGGCCTTGCAGGATCTGGCAAGATCCTGCAGGATCCTGCAGCCAGCCCCGAAGAAGCGCACCCCTGGCCGCGCAGGACCCTGCAAGATCCGGCGCTCTGGCTGGCCTCCGTGTGCGTCGACCCCCGCCCCTTGAGCCCCTATAGGGACCCCCAGTGGCTCCAGGCCCGGCCCCTAGGGGCCCTAGGGGCTCCTCCCCCTCCCCCCGTCCTCTTGCGCATGGCACGATGAGGTCATCTGTGTGGTTCCAGGTCCGCGACGACACGCGTCGGCAGGCTAGAGACAAGGCCAGGAATCGAGAGCGGATGGGTGGGAGGAGGAGGATGCCAGCTGTGGCGTGAGCGCATCTGGCTTGTGCTCTCCCCCCTCCTCCTCCTCCTCCTCCTCCTCCTCCTTCTCCTCCTCCTCCTCCTCCTCCTCCTCCTCCTCCTCCTCCTTTTCCTGTTCCTCCTCCTCCTCCTCCTCCTCCTTCTCCTCCTCCTCCTCCTCCTCCTCCCCCACCTCCTCCTCCCCGTCCTCCTCCTGCTCCTCCTCCGCCGCCGGCCCCTCACACGCGGTCAGAAATGAACGGCTGCGTGAGGCGGCCGGTCCCCAGGTGCAGTACCGCAAGGGGTGGCCCAGTTGCCACGAGCACCAGCACGACGCGCTCGGATCAGTGAGCCAGTGCTGCGAATGGGAGAAGGAACATGCACAAGCACACACACACACACACACACACTCACACACACACACACACACTCACACACACACACTCACACACACACACACACACACTCACACACTCTCACACACACACACACACTCACACAACCACACACACACGCACGCACGCACACACACCACATACACACACACACACACACACACACACACATACACACACACACACACTCACACACACACACACTCACACACACACGCACGCACGCAAGCACGCACGCACGCACGCACTCACGCACGCACGCACACACGCGCGCACGCACAGTGCACTGAAAATGAGCACGTGCTCATGCCCACCGATGAACCACCGACATCTCAACGACGAACCCACAAAACAGATTGACGAATTCCCTGTATGTTGCTGAGTAGTCGGTCGTTTCCCTGTGTGGGTCACATGCTTCCGTCTGATGCTCGGGTAGCCCTCGCCATAGGTAGTTTTCTCAAGTGCTCCGATCTCGGTAGACTTGCTGGTGCTTGCTCACTAGCTCGGTCAGTCTCGATTGCTTGCTCTCAATTGTTTGGTGCGCACATACGGCTTGCAAGTACTGTCAGCTGTCTCCGGCTGGCGCTCGCTGTGAGCACTGCCCACCTCCCCGTGCCCACAGCGCCCATCACCCACGCCCACTGTGTCAAGTGCCCACTACCGACTGCGCACGCAGCGCCCAGTGCAACCTGCCAACGGCCCTCTGTCCACAGCCCGCTGAGCGCTGCGTGCCGACCCTGCCCACTGATCAGCCAATGCCGAATGCACCCGCCGCGCCCACTGTGACCACTGCACTCTGCCGCCGCCCGCTGCCTCCTCTGCCCACTGCACGTTGCCCTCTGCGCACCACCCACCGCCCTGCCGCCGCCTCACCACCACCGCCACCTACGCCCACTGCTCGCTGCGCCCGCTGTGCCCGCCGACCAGGTGCCTTGCGCCCGCCGCCTGCTGCTCCTGGGTGCCCGCTGCTCACCGTGCCCGCTGCCCCACGTCCACCAGATTGTGCCAGCTGCCCACCGCCCGCCGCGAATTGCCCCCCACCGCCCGTGCCCGTCGCCCAGTGGCGCCCAGTCTCCTCGACCAATGGCGCCCGCCACCAACTGCCCCTCGTGCACTGCCCGCCGCCCCACTCCTCCTCCCCGATTGCCCGCCGCCCAACTTTCGCTGCAGACGGCCCTCCCAATGCCGGCCGCCGGCGCCCGACACCATTTGCGCCCGCCGCACCCGCTTCCCCTGTGCTTCACCGTTTGCTGCCCATTGCGCCAGTCGTCCAATGCCATCTGCCCGCAGCCCACTGCATGCCGCCCACTGCACACACACACACACACACACACACACACACACACACACGCACACACGCACACACACACACACACACACACACACACACACAACACACCGCCCGCTAACCTCTGAGCCACCGTGCCCAGCGCACACTGCCCCTTGCGGCGTGCGCCGACCTGCTGCAGCAGATCCAGTGAGCTGGGGCCACACTGGACACCTCAGGACGATGCGATGAGTGCACCCCCCCCGCGGCGGAGCCCATCAGCTGCGCTGAGCCGACGAAGCCCCAGAGGTAGCGCGAGAACCACTTGGGGTGCCACAATCGCATGTGGCCGCCTCGGCACTCCCAGCTGGGGGCGGAGGGGGAGGGGAGGCAGCACAGACTGTACTGCCCACCTCACTGCCTCTCCTCTTGCCCCCCCCCCTCACCCTCCTTTTCCTCATACGTTTCCTTTCTCCCGCGTCCATGCTGCGCCCCTGCTCCTCATCCTCCCCCATCTACACCCCTCCTCCTCCTCCTCTTCTTCCTCCTCCTCCTCCTCCTCCTCCTCCTCCTCCTTGTCCTCCTCGTCCTCCTCCTCCTCCTCCTCCTCCTCCTCCTCCTCCTCCTCCTCCTCCTCCTCCACGTCCTGCCCCGTCGTCGTCGTCGTCGCCGCCCATCCTCCACCCTACGAGCGTTGTCGTCGGGGCCGTGGATGTAGCTCCCTGTGGGGCGAGCTTGACGCTTGTACCGAAATCGGCAAGAGGCGGTATGTGAGCGGTGTCCCTCGGGCTACAGGTTGAGGTCCCTGTGGGCACAACACGTGCGAGGGTGTCCCGCCAAGAGCGTGGGGCGGCACGCGGACGTTTTGCTTCTCCGAGGGCGAAAAAGTGACTCCCTGGAGGAGGGGGCACGACCAACCGTGTGAGGAGTGTGCCCAAATAGGCGGGGGCGGGAAGAGGGGGCCAGGCGGGATAAGACGTGCGGCGCTGCATGTTCAAGACGAGGACCCGACAGCACAGGAGGGTCGGGAGAAACAGGAGGAAGACAAAGAGGGATGGCGACCACATGTGAACACTAACTCTGCAGGTCAGATTTCAGAAACGCCGTCTGGGGAGCAGAATTCGAAAGGTGAATGCAGCCAGGTGAACCCAAGCGGGTGTGTCCGATACCCCAGCGTCGATTGGACCCGTAAGTTTATGGTTCCCAAGTGGTCGCCAAAAGGAGGCGGGGCGACAGGCGGGAGTGAGGTGAGACGTGCGGCGCTACGGATTGAAAAGGTGGACTCGGCTACACAGGAGGGCGGGGAACAGGAACAAGAGAATGGCAGGCAAATGAGGCACACCCCAGACAAAGGCTCCTCCTCCTCCTCCTCCTTCCTCCTCCTTCTCACTCCTCCCTCCTCCTTTCTCCGTCATCCCTCCTACCTACTCTCCACTTCTCTCTCCTCCATCCTCCTCCCTGCTTTTTTTGCTGCTACTCCTCCTCCTCCTCCTCCTCCTCCTCCTCCTCCTCCTCGTCCTCCTCCTCCTCCTCCTCCTCCTCCTCCTCCTCCTCCTCCTCCTCCTCCTCCTCCTCCTCCTCATCCTCCTCCTCCTCCTCCTCCTCCTCCTCCTCCTCCTCCTCCTCCTCCTCCTCCTCCTCCTCCTCCTCCACGTCCTCCTCATTTCTCCCTCATCCCTCCTCCTTCACCTCATCCTCCTCATCCTCCTCTCATCATCATCATCATCATCATCATCATCATCATCATCATCATCATCATCATCATCATCATCATCATCATCATCATCATCATCATCATCATCATCATCATCATCATCCTCTTCTTCTTTCATAGCAATTTTAGCTCAAGCCTGCCTTGGGCGCCAGGCGGGCTAGGTGCGCATTGTCTCTCTCCTGCTGCTTCTGCGCTCGAGAGCGGCTCTGTCTCTAGTCCCTGTCGCGGTCCCCGCGATGTCGGAGGTCGGCCTGGTGAAGGTGTATGCTACGGCGGGCAGCCCTCAACGGTGGCAGCCCTCGTCACGCCGCGCGATGGATGCCCTCCTCCTCCTCCTCCTCCTCCTCCTCCTTCACCTCCTCCTCCTCCAAGTCCTCCTCGTTTCTCCCTCCTCCCTCCCCTCCTCCTCCTCCTCCTCCTCCTCCTCCTCCTTCACCTCCTCCTCCTCCTCCAAGTCCTCCTCATTTTCCCTCCTCCCTCCACCTCCTCCTCCTCCTCCTCCTCCTCCTCCTCCTCCTCCTCCTCCTCCTCCTCCTCCTCTTCCTCCTCCTCCTCCTCCTCCTCCTCCGCCTCCGCCTCCGCCTCTCCTCCTCCTCCTCCTCCTCCTCCTCCTCCTCCTCCTCCTCCTCCTCCTCCTCCTCCTCCTCCTCCTCCCTCCTCCTCCCTCCTCCTCCCTCCTCCTCCTCCTCCTCCTCCTCCTCCTCCTCCTCCTCCTCCTCCTCCTCCTCCTCCTCCTCCTCCTCCTCCTCCTCCTCCTCCTCCTCCTCCTCCTCCTCCTCCTCCTCCTCCTCCTCCTCTTGCGCGCTGGAGGCCCTGCAGCTCGGGCAGACAGCGGCGCGCCGTGCTGCGCGGAAGCGGGCCCCCGCGGGAGTGCGAGGCCGCGAGGCGGATCGGCAAGGGCGCGGGAGGCAGCCAGGAGCGCGGCAGGACCGCGAGGCGGCCGCGCGCCCGGCGCTCCGCCCTGCCGCGGCTGGCAGGCGAGGCGGCGGAGGCAGCGGAGGAGCGCAGCGGAGGAACGCAGCGAGGCAGCGGAGGAACGCGGAGGCAGCGAGTGCCAGGAGTGGCGAGGCAGCGGAGGAACGCCGTCTCGCACGCCTGCCCTGGCCCAGAGCGGCGGCTTCACCATAGCAGTAAGTTGGGCGCGTCCCCCTACAGGAGGATTTTCGACAAAAAAAAAAAAAAACAAAAAAAAAACATACCCCAAGAAGGCCAAAAAATACTACAAAAATTGTCACCAGACTATTTTGGGACTATGTTTGGCCTATTTGGGGGGTATTCTTTATTTGTCGTCGGAAATCCCCCTGTAGGAGGACAGGCCCGACTTAGCCACAGCATCGCTGGAGGAATGTGTCGGTGGCGGCTGCTGGACACCTCGCCTGGAAGGCGCCTCGCGCGCTGCGGGCGTCCAGGAGCTGGACCCGGCCACGACCGCTCCGGCGTGCGGCCTGGCCCCGGGCTGCTGGAACCTCCCGCCGGCCTCGAGGTCGGGCCCGAGGCGCGGCGCTCCCGAGTTCGTGCCGCTGCTCCTCACCGAGTCTGTCGGCAAACCCGCCGATGCAGTTCACTGCCAGAAGTCGGAGGAGGGCGAAGCGGAGCAGTGGAAGGAGACGTTCGACACGTCTGCCGCGCAATCCCAGATTAAGACCGCTGCCAAGTGTGTGGTGGCGGCGCTGGGGACAGGTGACACCGATATGTTCGATGTCGGTGTCAGCGATTTCCCTCATAGCCATCTACGTGCCGATCCTCCTGTCGATGGGCTTGCGCGTGGAAAGGGCTACGGCTGACCCAGGGCTAAGCGCAGCGCTTAGCCCTTCACCTACTTGCGTTTTTCCTCGCCTCTTCTTCCTGTGCATGCCTCAGAGTTGCCACTGCCAGAACTATCAGCAGGCCGCGACATCGTCGCGGGATTTGATGCATTGTGTCGCCCATTGGGTAGCAAGTGGGCCGACTGCTCCGCCGCTTAGGCTGAGTGTGGTCAGCCCCTGGTTCTGGACTCCATCGCATGCGTCCTCGAAGAGTCGATCTCTTGCCAGCCTGCAGCTACAGAGGCTGCAGGTATTGGGATCGTGGACGTCAGAGCCACGCTCCTTCCGCCCACGAGTGAATTCCTCGTCTTCTTCTTCTGCTGAGAATTCCTTTTAGTATGGTTATCTTGCTTCTGAATGCTATGACTATCAGTACTACTACTGCGATTAAAACAGTTATCTCTACTTAAAGTATTAAAAACTTGATTAGTCGTAGTATGACTGGTATGAGTCTTAGTATTAGTGATGTGATCTTCTTTTTTCACAGTAGTAGTATTTCTTCTTATCAGTATGAGTATAATTCGTACCATTCCTCCTTCTCCTCATCATCACCCTCATAGTCCTCCTTCTCCTCCTCCTCCTCTTCCTGCTCCTCCTCCTCCTCCTCCTCCTCCTGCCCTCCTCCTCATCCTCCTGCTCCTCCTCCTCCTCTTCCTCCTCCCCGTCCTCGTCCTCCTCCTCCTCCTTCCCCTCCTCCTCCTCCTCCTCCTCCTCGCGTCTCCGTCCTCCCTCCTCCCTCCTCATCCCTCCGCCCTCCTCCTCCCCCTACTCCCACATTCCCTCTGACGCGCCCTCGAAGCGAGGGCTGGAGCTGAGGGGGCCGCCCATGGCTGCAGCTGAACGTCAACCGCCGAGCCTGGCCCGCCGGCCCGCCGACGGCTCGCCGCGCGCCGGTTCGCGGGGCGCCCAGGTGGCGAGCGTGCGCGAACACGCGCGTGCCAGAGCGCCATAGTAGCGACGAGAACAAAGGGGGAGAAGGAGGAGGAGGAGGAGGAGGAGGAAAAGAAGGAGGAGGAGGAGGAGGAGGAGGAGGAGGGTCTTACGCGAGACGACGTGGGGCCGCCAGCGCGGCACGCCACATTGGAAACGGAGGCAGCTTAAATCACGGCTTTCGTGGCCAGCGTCCACCCAGCCACCCATCCAACGCTTGACCGCCCGCGACATACCCCTAGCATCCAACTGGCGATGCGAGCGGAGTCAGCTAGACCAGGTGGCTCGACTCCTGAAAACCTGTGCTAGCATGGGGGAGACGAGTCCTCAGGAAAACGAGTCCTGGACCCTGGGGCTTTCCTCGGCGACCCTTTTTGTTGATCTGCGGGGCGAGAGCGAACCTCTTCCGATAGATGCTAAGCGGGCCGCGCACAGCATTAATTAGAGAAGGAGGGCGAAAGAAGGCGGAGCCTCACGTCAAGGCCGAGAGAGGGCGAAGCCCTGGGATCAGGCGGTGCCGAAGTTGAAGTGCAGGAAAAGGTACACCTTGGACGGGAGCCCGCACCAAAGGTCACTCCAGCGAAAGGTCACTCTTACCGTCTAGTCGATTTCCCCCAGGACGAGCTCTTCCTCCCGAGCCGCTCTCTGCGCGTCCCGGGGCCCGTGGCGGGCCCCCGAGGGCCCGAGCAATAGGGGGGACAGAAAATGCAGGAGCCGTCTCCCTCGGGGCCCGCTTTCCCAGGTGGCGAGAGCAGCGGCACCTCCTGCATCGCCTGCACGCAGGAGTTCGGGCAAAGAGAACTGTGCACATGCACCGGTCCTGGTAAGGCCCATCCTGGACCCAGGATCGGTGCATGTGCCTTCCTGGCCACCGTAGGAGGGCGTATGCACCGATCCTGGGCTCAGGATGGGCATGGCCAGAATCGGTGTATGTGCACAGTTCTCTTTCCTCTAAGAGTGCCCCTGGGCAAGAGTGACCTTTGGTGCGCGGCTTGACGGGGGACGCGGGGTGGCCAAACCTGGACGCGCAAGCCGCTGCTAACGCTTCGCGCTCAGCGATCGGGGGCCCCACTGCGCCCGCACCAGAAGTCACTCCGGCGAGAGGTCATCCCTCCTCCTCCTCCTCCTCCTCCTCCTCCTCCTCCTCCTCCTCCTCCTCCTCCTCCTCCTCCTCCTCCTCCTCCTCCTCCTCCTCCTCCTCCTCCTCCTCCTCCTCCTCCTCCTCCTCCTCCTCCTCCTCCTCCTCCTCCTCCTCCTCCTCCTCCTCCTCCTCCTCCTCCTCCTCCTCCTCCTCCTCCTCCTCCTCTTACGTGCAGTCGATTGAAGGCTGCTGTTTTACCCACGCCCGCTTCCGCCGGTCTTCCGCCGGCGGAGGCGCCCCGCTTCTGCTTCCGCTGGCCTCCGCAAGGCCTCCCGCCGAGGAAGTGACGTCAGCTCCTCTGGCCCTCGGAGGCGATGCCCTTCTCTGAGCATCGTTCATCCAATCCCATAGGTACCTCCACTTTTTTGGGGGGGGCGGGGGGAGAGGGGAGGGAAAGGAAGGTCAGGGAACACGCGAAGCACCAGCCCGAAGCCACTCGCCGTCAGCTGCCTGCAACCCCACCGGCGGACCAATCCAGCCAGGACTGCAGGGGCACAAATAAATGTCACGGACTCGGTGCGCGGCCATGGGTACCTCCACTTGCGTGGAGTTGGCCCCACTGGCCGACTTACCCACCTAGGGACAGGTGAACAGCTTGCTGGTAAACTGATTGACGGATTGTAGGAGGGTGCGTGGCTGAGGCGCGGGTCGCCCTAGCTGCCTCTAAGACGCCGCCTGGTCGTCTTGTCGGCATGATCTGCTGGATCGGCTTCCCCTCGTCAAAATTGGATGATGGGACCTACCCTTCTTGACGGCATCATCTACTCAAACCACTTTCCCTCGTCAAAATTGGATGCTGGAGCCACGGCGTGGGCTGCTGGAACCATTGTCCCTCGCAAAAACTGGGTACTGGAACCCACCCTTCTTGACGACAGAATCTGCTGGAGCCACTTCCCCTAGTCAAAACTGGGTGCTGGAACCACACCGCACTTAGGGATTTCATAATGTAACTCCGCCGACCCCTTGGGGTCACGGCATGTGAGATGCATCCCCCTCCTCAAACCCCTCCCCCGGGAGCCCGGTCTGGCCAGTTTGGAGGTGTGTGGTGGGTGGGGGGGGGGGGGGGGCAAAAGTGCTGGCCGCACCCTTGGAGCCTCAAAGGGCCCCAAAACAAGCCAAGATGACCCCAAAAGGCCCCCCGGACGGTCCAAGAGGGCTACGAGTCGCCGAAAGATCGCTCCAAGACGCCCAAGATTGCCTCCAGACGACCCCACCAGAGGCCCCCAAGACACTCCAAGAAGCCACCAAGAGGCATACCAAGAGGCCCTCCAGAAGCAAACATCGTTTCATTCCCGATGGAAAACGTATATGTTAGCACATTCGCCTTTTGAGCTTTCACGAGGCCCACAACGCCCCAAGAAGTCTCCAAGATCGACCCATGATAACACAAGAGGCCCCCAAGAGGGCTCCAAGACGGCCAACTAAGGACCCAAGACGGCCCTGGAAGCTTCCAAACGGCCCAAGAGGACCCAGGACGGCCCCAAGAGGAGGCCCAGAGGGGGAACTCGAATTCACATTTCGAGCACTCGGCCCCAAAAGAACCTGAGGCGCCGAGAGGCCCCCAAACAGGCTCCCACGAGGCCCCCGACAGGCCCAAAAGACGCCCGTAGAGGCCTCAGCACGGCTCCCAAGAGGCCTCAGAAGTGCTGCCAGAAGAGTCCAAAGAAGCCCAAGAGCAGAGCCGCAATCCGCCAAGCGCCCCCGACGAAATCCCAAGAAGCTGAAGCCCCAAGAGTCCCGGGAAATCGCGCGCGTTCCGCAAACTCCGATTTTCACCCTTACTGCCGCCCCAAGGGGTCGGCGGTGCGGCGTCAGCCAATGAATGGGGTGGTGTGGGGGGGGTACGGGGCCCAAGGGTGGGTGTCCTCGCATTGTAGTCACGCCTCGCCCTCAAACGGGGGCAGTCCGCGTGCACGTGCGCGCGCACGCGTGTGCGTGCGCGCGTGCGTGAGCGTAACACGCGAGCGTGCGCGTGTGCGCGTTCGTGCGCGTGTGCGCGCGCGCAAGCTCAGGCGCGAGCGCGAGCCCGAGCCCGAGCGCGAGCCTGACCCCGAGCCCGAGCGCGAGCTTGAGACCGAGCCCGAGCCCGAGCCCCATCCTGAGAGCGTGCGCGCGCGGGCGCGCGTACGTGGCCCGAGCGCGAGCCAGACCCCGAGCCCGAGCCCGAGCCCGAGACCCATCCTGAGCGCGTGCGCGCGCGGGTGCGCGTGGCCCCAGCGCGAGCCAGACCCGGCCCGAGCGCGCGCTTGAGTCCGAGCCCGAGCCCGATCCCCATCCTGAGCGCGTGCGCGCGCGGGCGCGCGTGCACGCGACTGCGCGTGCGTGAACACGCGTTTCCGATGTGTTGGCATGCGCTGAAGGGGGGGGAACAACAAAAACGACCAACGACATTCACCTGACTGCAGGGGGGAAATATACGCCTGTTCCTGCGGATCTCGAAGGGCCTATCCCCACCTAGGAGAGTGAGATGGTGGGGCCAGGTTCCAGCAGGGATGGGGAGCGAATACTCTGGGAGCAGTGGTGGCAAGATGGCCGCAAACAACGGATCAATCGAGACGGCCACCTACTGTGACGGCCGTTGGATATGGCATTGAAACCCTTGCCCGAGGAACAAACAGCAGCATAAACCAAATCAAATGGTCCTTGCCCGAGGAACAAACAGCAGCATAAACACAAACTTTCGGAAGTCCGCGCGGATTTCCCAAATCGACGCTGGACCCCCCCTCCCCGGCGCGCGGAGCGCGCCAAGGGCGGCGCCGGACGCGCCGTCCGGGTGGCCCAGACACCGACCCGAGGAATCCGCTCGGGGCTCCGAAAGTTATGCGTATGCCGTTGTTTGTTCTTCGAGATAAGTTAGACGACGCTGACCTTCTGGAGCGCCTCATTATCTTGCCATCGCTCGGACGTCCATTCCCGGTGCATGCTTCGGCTTCGTGCATGTACATTGTTCGCAAGATGGTCCAGGATGCTCATCGATGATTCTCGCCGATATACTTAAACATGTACATATATATATGTGCACATAAACATACGCTACAGTTATACATATTCATAACAACATCGATAAAAGACTCTGATAAAATGTGTATACATGACATACATACATATATACATACATACATACATACATACATACATACATACATACATACATACAGACATACACACATACATACATACATACACACATACATACATACATACATACATGCATGCATGCATGCATGCATGCATGCATGCATGCATACATACATACATACACACATGCATGCACACATACATACATGCATACATACATACATGCAGGCATGCATACATGCATACATACATACATACATGCGCACATACATACACACATGCACACATACATACATGCATACGTACATGCGTGCATGCGTACGTACAGGCGTACACAAACACAGACATGGCTACATACATGCAAACCTGCATGCATGCATACATGCATGCATCAATCCATATATGCGCGCATACATTACATACATACATACATACATACATACATACATACATACATACATACAGACAGACAGACAGACAGACAGACAGACAGACAGACAGACAGACAGACAGACAGACAGACAGACATACATACATAAACGCATACACGCATACATACGTACACACATACATATATACATACAGGCATGCAAACCTGCATGCATGCATGCATGCATGCATGCGTACATACATACATACATACATACATACATACATACATCCATGCATGCATGCATGCATGCATGCATGCATGCATGCATACATGCATGCATGCATACATACATGCAAGCATGTGTATATGCATAGTACATGCATGTGTATATAGTAAGGGCTTCGCCCTCTGCCGCCGAACCCCCTATTTCTAGTGCGGGCGGCTGCGCGGGGGTCTCCGTGGGACCTCTTGGGAGTCTCCTTGGGGCCTCTGGGGGGCCTCTTGGGGGTCTCCTTGGGGCCTCTTGGGGGTCTCCTTGGGGCCTCTTGGAAACAATACTTTGGGTCTCTTGGGGGTCTCCTTGGGGCCTCTTAGGGGCCTCTTAGGGGCCTTTTGAGATCTCTGGGGATCTTCTTGGGGTCCTAGGGCCCTCTCCCTCTCGGGGCGGAAAGGTCGAGTTTTCGGTTCGTGGACTCCCTCTTGGGCCTCTCTTGGGACCGTTGAAGGGCCCTTTGGGGCCGTCTGGGGCGCCTCTTGGACCGCCTTGGGGCCCTCTTCGGCCGTCTTGGGGCCGTTTTGGGGGCGCCGTCATGGGGGGCTTCTAGGGCCGTCGTGGGGCGCTCTTGGGAACCTCTTGGTCGGTCTCGGAAGGGGCGTAGGAAAGCCGAAGAGGCGAGAAGGCCAACAACCTTCAAAAACGTTAGGAAAAACGTTGATGTTGTTGCTTCGTGGAGCCCTCGTGAGAGGCCTCTTGGAGGTCTCTTGGGCCGTCATGGGAGAATGTTGGGCCGTCTTGGAGCCATCGTGGGACATAGTGGGGCCATCTTGGGCCGTCTTTGCCTCCTGAGGCTCTCTTCGGAGCCTCGTCGGGCAATCTTAGAGGCCTCTCGGGCTCTCGGGCCGCTCTGGCCGCGAGGTGGCGTCACATGTGTGTATGTATATATATATGCAGATATAAACCAACAAACAACAAAAAACGCACACGTCCAAGTGATGCAAGGTGATAGACCTACGGGAAGATCTTCCCACCATTCCCCCGTGCGCCAGGCCTCGGTGCCCAGGAGGATTCTGCGCGCCGCCTGCGCGCAAGAAGCAGCGAGCCCAAGGACCTTGAGCCTAGGCAGCTGCCGCAGCGTAGCACACCATCCAACTCCCCATCGTTCTGCTCAGTTCCTTAAGGGAGGGAAAGGAACCGACACCGTTGGCTCCAATCGTTTCCGCCTTTGTGGGCCTCCTGGGAGGCCCTCGTCGCCACGGTTGGATTCGCCTCGAAATTGTCATCAGAGCGCACCCCAAGAGACGTCGGCGGAGGAGCGGTATCGGTACCTCTCAGTTTCCCCAGTCCCACTCGCTGCCCTCACCACCTCCCGTCGTCATCAGAATCTTCTCGTGTTGCTTGGTGCGCCCTCCTCTCTGTCTCCCTCTCCCCCTCTCTCTATGTCTCTTTCTCATTTTCTATCTCTCTCTCTCTCTCTCTTTCCCTCTCCAGTATAGATCTCTCTTTCTCTCTCTCTCTCTCTCTCTCTCTCTTTCTCTCTCTCTCTCTCTCTACCGTTGTATATATCACGTGTGTGAGTGTATGTCTAGTTATAGCTCTCTCTCTCTCTCTCTCGCGTTATCTCTCTCTCTCTCTCTCTTTCTGTCTCTCGCTCTCTCTCTCTCTCTCTCTCTCCACTTTTTGTCCAGCAGTCTCGGCACGAGTACCTTCGGGTACAGGTGCAGCCAGAGACTTGAAGCGCCCAACACTTCCGTTGAACGCATCGCGAGTGGACACGCGCAAATCCAGCGTGGGGCCGATTCGACTCACATCCCAGCGGTTCCGCGCGCGCCATGGCTCCGAAAGGTCCACGCCGTGCGCCCTCTGCACCACCGCAGCCCAAACCACCAGGAAAGGGCCGCCCGAAGGCTACCTTGACGGATCGACAGGATACCAACCTCACTCAAAAGGAGGCCTGCGTCGCCGCACTCCAGAGCAGCGGTGGCATCGACCGAGCAGTCGCTGCATACAACGAACTGGCTCACAAATGTCAAATCGATCTCGGCAGCGTATACCAAACACGCCGATCCGACCAGCGCAAGCTCAGGGGCGAATGTCTGAAATTGCGCGGGGGAAGCAAGCTCTGCTGCATCATTCTGCACTGCTCCCTAACACAAACAAACAGGCTCCAGCCTCGACTCACCGGGGTCTACAGCTTCTGCCGACGCCCACCAGGGCAACGGCACCACCCCACTCATCAACCTGGATGCACAAAACTTGGATGCCCCTGTCGCCCTCGCCCCCAACAGGGCGGAGAAAATGCATTCGACTAGCGCCCCACCCAGACCAGGCCAGCATCTGAACGCGATGGAAAAGAGAGGGTGTTTTAGGAGGACAGCCTTACCTCTGTGGGCACGGTGAGCGGCCTGCAGGGCACGTCCGGTCCTGCAAGCACAAGCCGAGATGCGCGAGCAAACAAGGCTTCCCACAAGTGGAGGTCAATTTTAACTTGTGGCGCCGCATGGGAGTGCTTCCGAGGACTGTCAGAGGAGCATTCCTTTAGGGCTCGACCTCCGGGACACCGACGCAGCCGACGCAGAGGCGCTGGGGTCATATCGCGAGCTAGAGCGCAAGGCAAGCGGCCAAGGTGCTCAGACTCCACAGGGCGCCGTGGCAGTCGATCGATCAGTGGTGGCGGCTATTGCATGACATGGGGCACCGGGCGATCGACAGATCTCGCGTCAATCTCGCGCAGCACTGCCGTCAAAGAATCCACAGCTGGGAGGGCCATGCTGCTCGGCTGCTACCCGACGGACCTGCCGCTCAGGCTCTCCGATTCCGCGGCTTGCAGCTGCGGGGGCGGAGGCAGGCGCGACGCGCAGCCACAAACGACGCCTGGCGCTGGCCGCCTCCGCAGCGCTTCAAGATTTGGCGCTGGGAAGAGCAGTTCTCAGGGAAGTACGGCGAAGGCTTCTCTGAGAGCGTCCACGCTAACGCGGGTTGGCCCATCGCGGCGCGCGGCCGGGCGGGCTAGAAGAAGCTCGGCGCAGGCGGCTGACCCTGGGCCGGCGGCCGAAGTCAACTGACGGGGGATTGGCGCAGCCCCGCTCGGGGCTCTCGGCAGGCGCCTTGAAAGAGATAGAGAGAAGGAGAAAGAGAGAGGAAGAAAGAGAAACAATTACCCCGCGACGTACCCAACCAATTTGCATCAAGTGGCCCGATGAATCGGCAAGTATCGTCGTGAAGAACGACAGTGCAAGCGCGATGTGTGCATGTGCGCGCTAGATGGGATGCGCATGTAGTGCACGACCCAGAGGGCAACGATCAGATAGACGAGAATGTAGGGTCTACGCTCGAAGAAGGACGGGGGTGAGGACGAGGGGCAGGGGAAGCATGAGGAACGGGCGCGAGCGAGAAGCCAGAGCACAAGACGCAGCAGCAAGGAGAAGGGTACAAGGGGAAGAGGACCACGACGAGAGAGGTGAGACGAGAAAGAAGACCACGCGTTTTCCAGCAGTGCGCTGAAGATGCAGCGCTGCCTGCGTCATTTTGATAGTTAATGCAAAAAGCGGGCGAAGCCTAGCTCGCCCGCTAGCTTCTCCGCCTCCTTCCTGCACTTTTCAGTGGAGGAGTTAAACGCCCGCAGGCGCGCCGCCAGGTCGGCGGGCGAGCCGCGGGATAGGAACTCAAGATCGGGTTGGCGCACCATCAGTAGGTTGGCCACCGTCGTCGCCCTGGACAGCATCACGTAAAGATATAGCTAGAGCGCGTCCTTGTCCTCCGCGTCCTCCCAGCAACCCTCGAAAGTGGCAGCAGTTTCGCAGATCGCGGCCCCCAGGGGATGGCGCGCTACAATCTGAGTCTGCGACAAGTACCCACTATGCTGGCCCTCCCAGCAGCCCTCGAAAGTGGCAGCAGTTTCGCAGAGCGCAGCCCCCCAGGGATGGCGCGCTACAATCTGAGTCTGCGGCAAGTACCCACTATGCCGGCCCTCCCAGCAGCCCTCGAAAGTGGCGACAGTTTCGCAGATCGCAGCCCCCGCAGGGACGGCGCGCTACAGTCTGAATCTGCGGCAAGCACCCACTATGCTCCCAGCAGCCCTCGAAAGTGACGACAGTTTCGCAGATCGCAGCCCCCCAGGGCTGGCGCGCTACAGTCTGAGTCTGCGGCAAGTACCCACTACGCTGGCCCTCCCAGAAGCCCTCGAAAGTGGCGACAGTTTCGCAGATCGCGGCCCCCCAGGGATGGCGCGCTACAATCTGACTCTGCAGCAAGTACCCACTACGCTGGCCCTCCCAGCAGCCCTCGAAAGTGGCGACAGTTTCGCAGATCGCAGCCCCCCCAGGGATGGCGCGCTACAATCTGAGTCTGCGGCAAGTACCCACTATGCTGGCCCTCCCAGCAGCCCTCGAAAGTGGCGACAGTTTCGCAGATCGCAGCCCCCCCAGGGATGGCGCGCTACAATCTAAGTCTGCAGCAAGTACCCACTACGCTGGCCCTCCCAGCAACCTTCGAAAGTGGCGACAGTTTCGCGGATCGCAACCCCCCCCAGGGATGGCGCGCTACAGTCTGAGTCTGCGGCAAGTACCCACGATGCTGGCCCTCCCAGCAGCCCTCGAAAGTGGCGACAGTTTCGCAGATCGCGAGTCTGCGGCAAGTACCCACTATGCTGGCCCTCCCAGCAACCCTCGAAAGTGGCGACAGTTTCGCAGATCGCAGCCCCCCAGGGATGGCGCGCTACAATCTGAGCCTGCGGCAAGAACCCACTATGCTGGCCCTCCCAGCAGCCCTCGAAAGTGGCGACAGTTTCGCAGATCGCAGCCCCCCAGGGACGGCGCGCTACAATCTGAGTCTGCGGCAAGCACCCACTATGCTGGCCCTCCCAGCAGCCCTCGAAAGTGGCGACAGTTTCGCAGGTCGCAGCCCCCCAGGCACGCCAGCTTCACATTTCGCAGGCCCCACTAGCAAGAAAAGAGGAGACGAGAGCACACTGGAGGCAGGAGGAGAAGGAGAGAAGAGGAGGAGGAGACGCGACCCGACTGATCTCTTCAAAACAAGAACCCAACCGAGGAGGGTTGGGAAAAAAAGATACGGAGGGGACCGGGTATTTAATTCCGTGTACAGCGATGCATTTACAGGCATGCATGTATATAATAGGCGGGCGTATATATATAAAAATATGTACGTATATGTATATATATATATGTGTGTGTTACCCCACATGCACCCCAGTTGTCCTTGTCCAATAACGGGTGGTTGTTGTGAACTATGTGGAGCAAAATAAACGGTTTAATCTGCGTGGTGCACTATATCCATACATATATATATATATACATACATACATACATACATATATATATATATATATGTATAGTACAACCTATACGACGCAATCCATTTTGCGACTCTTCACGATATGGTGCAATCCATGTGGTGCAACCGATACTGTGCATTCTACATGGAGGTATCTAGTTTGTGCAATCTACGTGGTGCAGTCTACGCGGTGCAACGCACCAATGCTCAACTCTAAAGTGCCCACACCACTGCTCGCGCAAACATCCCACCCACCCGCCCGCAACGTGGTTAGCAAAACCCATGAAGAAGCGATTGCGAAGAGTGCTGGGCGTTGGCTGGTGCACTTTTGCGGCCGAGCTAGCCCGCGCATGCTCGTGCGCGCAGCGGCCAGCTAGTTTGACGCGACCGACGCGAACGCGGTGGCGCTGACCGCTCGGCACATCCCAGCGGACACTTAGGTGCGAGTCGGCGACTTGGGGGATGGCAGTATCATGGCATCGTCGACAACGGTAGACACGATGATGATAATAGCGATGTTGGTGGCGATGCTGACAGCGACGGCGGGGCAGCCAGTGACGGCGCCGATGCTGACAACGCCGACGACGGTGACGGCGTCTTCGCGTCGGTGATGAAGGGTTTGGAAAGAATTCGAAATGCGCGGGCGGCAGACGCGCGAGAGTGGCCCGCATGGAATTATTTGACACGGATCGTGCCACCCCAGCACGCGCGCAAGAGCGTTCGAATGATTTCGACACGCACGCGCGCGAAGCCCGTTTGGCAATATTTAATGAGAGCACGCGCACACGCTTTTGTTGAACATCCGCGTTGCGAAACCCTATTTTACCAATGTTTTTGGGACACTCGATTTTGAAATTCTTCCGACACCGAAGGTTTGCGAAGGATTCCAGCATGCGCGCGCGACGACGCGCGCGTGCGCACTTCGTCTCTTTTTTGGGAGAGAACGAAAAAGAGTCTCGCGACGGCACGCGCCCATGGGCGCTCGCACGATTTCGACATGCGCGCGCGAAGCCCGTTTGGCAACATGTTCTGAAAATGTTGAAAGACCTATGGATTTTTTCCAAGGATTCGCAAGAGTGCGCGCTTGTTGTTGCTGAAAATCAACGTTGCTTTTAAAATGTCGCTTGGCCACTCGATTTTGATATCCTTCCGAAACCAAGAGTTTTTGAAGGACTTCGGCATGCGCGCGACGACGCGCAAGTGCGCACTTCGTCCCATTTGTTGCAAGGGATTCTTGGAAACTTCTGAATTTTGATAAACGGGTGCGCGTGCATAGTTCTTTTGCAGAGGATGGGAGGGGGGCGATGCCGGCTGGCCCGGGAACGCGAGTTCATAGAGAACATGAACGAAAGGTCACGGTCAGATATGAATTTCCAAAACGCGCGGCGGATGACCCGGGGGGGCGACGGGGGTTGAATTCTTAAGAACGGAGAACTACTTTTCACAAACAAGATGACACATCCCATGTCCCTGCAAACATTCCACCCACCCACCCGCAACTTGGCATGCAAAATCCACGCGGCGGCGATTGCGATGAATGCTCGGCGCTGGCTGGCGCATCTCTGCGGCCGCGCCGACCCAAGCGCGCGCGGCGGCCAGATTGTTTGGCGCGACCGACGCGGCCGCGGTGGCGCTGACCGCTGGGCGCAGCCCAGCGGGCACTCCAGCGCGCGTCGGCGGCTTGGGCGGGCGCATACGTCGTTCGAAAACTGATGTTGCGAAACCACGTGGTTGTTATGCTTGGTGGACACTCGTTTAAACAAACCGGCGCGAAGCCGAAGGCTTTCGACTGATTTCGGCGCGCGCACTTAGCCCCACTTTCGCAAGGGGTTTTCGCGACAGCACGCGCGCAAGGGCGTTCGAACGATTTCGGCGCGCGCGCGAAATCATATTAGTAGCATGTTATGAGCATGTTTACAAGAGGGTTCTCTTGACACTTCGCAAGCGCGCGCGCAATTTTTTTGTTTTTTTTGGGGGGGGGTCCACGTTGTGAAACCACGATATTTCCGATTTTGTTTGGACACTCGATTTTGAAATCCTTGCGAAACTGAAGGTTGTTGAAGGATTCCGGCACGCGCGCGCGACTGCGCTTCGCCCTGTTTGTCACAGGGAATCTTGACGTTCTTGAAGAATGAGGATTCTTGATGAACGAATGCGCGGGGATAGTTTTTATTGCAGAGGATGGCGGGGGGGGAGGTGGGAGCTGGCTCGCCTGGGAAGGTATGAATCAGAAGGAAGATGAAAAAGGAACCAACATCATATGAAAAGTACAACGCGGGAAGCCGAGTTCATAACCCCGATGGGGGCGGTGGGGGTAGAACCGAATGCCCTTTAAAAGAAGAGAATCCGCGTTGCGCAGTCTACGCGCGCAACTCACCTTGCCGAACTGGCAAACGCCCGCTCCACTGCTCGCGCAATCATCCAGCCCACCCACCCGCAACTTGGTGAGCAAAACCAATGAGGAAGCGATTGCGATGAGTGCTTGGCGCTGGTTGGCCGGCGCATCTCCGCGGCCGCGCTAGCCCGCGCGCGCCGGCCAGCTAGTTTGACGCAGCCGACGCGAACGCGGTGGCGCTGACCGCTAGGCAAATCCCAGCGGGCACTTCAGCGCGAGTAGGCGGCTTGGGCGGCGCGGTATCATGGCACGGTCGACCACGGCAGACACGACGATGATAGTAGCGATGCTGGCGACGATGCCGGCAGAGACGACGGGGCAGCCAGTGGCGGCGCCGCGATCACGCCGACGACGATGACGGCGTCGTCGCGTCGGTGCTGCACGTTTTGGAAAGAGTTCGACATGCGCGAGCGGCCGATGCGCGAAAGTGGCCCGCATGGCATTGTTCGACGCGGATCGCGCCACCCCGCCCCAGCACGCGCGCAAGGGCGCTCGAACGATTTCGGAATGCTTCTCGCAAGGATATCGGCATGCGCGCGCAACGCGCGCTTGTGCACTTCGTCCAATACGTTGCAAGGGATTCTTAAAAACTGATTACTTGTGATAAACGAGTGCGCGCGCATAGCGTCTGTTGCAGTGGGTGGCGCGGGTGGGGGGGCGGATGCCGGCCTGGCTGGGATGGAACGAATTCGTATTTAGGATGGACGATGGGGCAGAATCATGCGCAAATTGCAATACGGCAAAAGGAAATTGAAAATCCCCAGGGGGGGGGGGGGCAGCCTGTTCTATTTTGTAGAAAGGAGAATAAGTCATCATGACTGCTAGCGGGGCCATGACAGGCGCCGGCGCACAGCCACACAATAATAAGGGCGACGATCACCAGACGGGCGGGTCAACCGAGGCGTATCTGTCGTGACTCAAAGCTCGGCAGGCCTGCCGAGAGCGTAGAAGAAATCGGGATCGCATCGAGACGCAGCCACGACCAAAAAAACAAAACAAGACATCGGGAAACCATGCAGCTGAACAATGCAAAGCGAAGCAATATGATCACATGCTGAAGCAGGGAGGGCGGGTCGGGCGCCTTTGGAACCAACCCCTCCCGCTGCGAATCCGCCGATCCGGCGCGCGAGCTACAAGGGGCCTCAGCGAGACATTCAGCTCTGAGCCCAAGCAAGAGCTTCAGCTCCGCTGGGAGGGGGTCGCTGGGGCGGCTCTGCTGGGGAAGAGGGGGGGTGGGGGTCCTCCATCTGGCGCTATCACCAATATTTGCGCGCCCCCGAAATGTTTCGGGCGGTGCCGGGGGCCCCCCCAGGACTCCCCCCTCGGAACCCCCCCCGGGCCCCCCTGGGGAAGAGGGGGGCGGGGGGGGCTAGCATTTCTTAATGGTCTGCGCATCCCCAAGATGTTTCGGAGGGCCACAGGGGCCCCCCTCATCTGGCCGCTGCCGCCTCCAGGACATCCCCCTCGGAACCCTCCCCGGACCCGCCCGGGGCCGTTTCAGGCACCCCCCCAGAGGGCGCGCCAGCTCGAAAAAGCACGCCCGACGACTCCAAGAGCGCCCTCCCCCCAAACAGCGCCCCCGACGACTCCAAGATCACCGAATCCGGAGCCCCCCGGATCGGCTGCACTGGCCGGATGCTATTACGATAAACTGCGTACATAACTGGATATCGTCACGACTGCTAGCGGGGCCACGACGGGCGCTGGCGCACAGCCGCAAAACAAATCAAAGCGACGACGCCAGACGGGCGGGTCAACAGAGGCATATCTCTTGCGACCCAAAGCTCAGCAGGCCTGCCGAGAGCGCAGAACGAATCGGAATCACATGGAGATACAGCCACGCCAAAAATCACGCAGCCACACCGCCCACCCATTGGCCACGTCGAAGAGCGGGTGGGCCGGCACAAATAATGCCATCCAACGCACGCACGCAGGAGTGAGAGCGGGCAGAGATCAATTAACCCATCCTCACACGCAGGCTGCGACGCAGCCCCACATGATTCTCGTCAACAAACAGAGCCTTGCCCGCGAGAATGGAAGACGCGGCCCGTTTCTTACATTCCATGGGCACGGCGCCACGCGCCGCATCGCGAGGTCCCGTCAGAGCGATCTGGCGAAGCAACTTTCCTTTCATCTCGCAGCGGGCCACTAACTTGGACGTCAACCACCTGCCTCTCTTTTCGATGCGGGCGGCCGCGGACGGCCCGCCGCGGCGGGCAGAGCGGGGAGCGACCCCGAGCCCGTCGGGGCGGCACCTGATCACGGCCGCTTTCAGCTCCATCTCGCAGCGGGCCAGCGCGAGGGACGAGAAGACGACATTCGTCTTGGCGGTCTGGCGCCGCAGCTCCTGCAGCACAGCCGGGGCGAACCCGAGCCCGAGGCCGTCGAGGCCGGTGCCGATGGCGTCGTCGAACTCGCCCGACTTGGCCGGCCGCGCCGGCGTCTCGCCCTTCTGCGTCTGCTGGGCCACGATGATGCGCTTCGGGCTGGCTGAGGAGGTCGAAAGCGATGATGGCCGCGGCCACGATCGGGCACGGATCCTCGGAGGCCGGGGGGTCGTCCTTGAGGAAGCCCCTGACTGCTCGGCGGCAGCGCAGCAGGCGGCCCTTGGGCAGCGACTTAGCGAACAGAGTCGCGCACTGCAACGCGCGAGCGGCCGAGACATCTGCGCCCTTCAGGCACGGCTCGTCGCCGATGCATCCGACGGCGGTCTGGTCGACGAGGGCCCCCGCGTCGTTCAGCGCGGTCGGCGGGCGGTCGCTGTGGAGGACGTGCAGCTCGAACTTCGCGTAGGCCTGGGCGTAGAACCACCTGGTCTCGTCGGACACGGAGCGGGCCTCGACCTGCGCGAGGTCTGATGGCCACGCTCGGGACGACCGCCGCCTGGGCCCGCCGCCGCGCCACGCGGGCCGCCGCCGCGGCCGCTGGCAGCGCCGCCGCCGATGGGCGTCGGCGCGTCGGAGACGGAGGGCTGTCGGCCGCCGCGATGGTCGCGCTGTCGACCTCGGGCTCCGCCGCTGCTGGCCTGGGCATCCACTTTGCAGTCGGGCGCATCGAGCTGCGCGCTGCGACGGGCCTGCCTCGTGCCACCTTTGGCGTCGGTTCGGCCTCGGGTGGCGGGGCGTCGGGCTGCCGCTTGGTTGGCTACGAAATTGAGGTTGAGGCAGCCTGGCCCGAGCTCGGCCCAGCGGGCGGGGCAGCAGACGCCCCGAGAGCCGACGGCGCGCTCCAATCTGGCCGGGCACCGAGGCGGACAAAGCCCTGGGAGCCGTTGTCTGGCCCCGACGGCGGCCCCCACGGCTGCCCAGCGCCGGGCAAGAGCGCCATCGCCCAGGTGCACAAGGGCGGGCGCCGACAGACGGGAGCACCGAACGATGGCTCCGCAGAGAGCCGGGAGGCATCGCCCCGCAAGCTCTGTGAGCCACGCGCTGCGGTTCCTGCCGTCGACCAGGATCGCAACCTTCCCCAGGAAGACCAGGTGAGGCCTGGCACAGCAGCATCTGAAGTCTAGATAATCTCCGAGACGCTGCAACGTATAGGCCATCCTCGCAGGTTTCCGATCGGGAGTCCCGAATCGACACATGTCGAAGGTAACTAACTTGGCCTCCAAGGACTTCAGAGCCTCGACCATTGGAGCCCACTGCCAAAGAGCCGACGTGTCAGGGCTCCCGAGCGCGATGTAGATCGCGCGCCTCCTGCGGGCCCTCTCGATGGCCTCTGAAACCCGAGCACAGGGGGCACCGAAGTGAACGTGCCAAACGTGGCCCTGAGAGGTCCATTGGAAGACCAGGCTGATGACTTCGGGGTCCATGTGGTCGAGGCGCGGGCCATCCTTTATGTCGAAAGGGCAGGCCACCTCGAGACCCGCCCGGCGCAGTCGCCCGCTGAGACAGCCGCGCCCAGCGAACAGCTCAAGGAAGAAAAGACGAGGAGGGGCGCCCGCTGCCCGGCGGCCACGCCCTCGCGCGGCGCCACCGAATGGACGCGCCTCGAGACGTCGGAGGCGCTGGAAGGCGTCGCCCGCGGCCCGGCCAAACGCCGATCCCGGCGGGAGGGCCGGCCTGCGGGGGCGGCCTTACTGTCGGACGAGGCGACAGTCGCGAAGATCTCGCCGGGCTGCTGGAGACCCCGATGGGCGCGACGGGAGCCCTGGTCCGACGCGCACCGCGGGGGCTCGATGCAGCGGCGGCGCCGGTCCAGCCCCGCCCCCAGCTGCCATGCACAAGACTGCCGGCAGAGGGCGCTGAGTCCGAAGTCCCAGGCTCGGTCGCGCTCGGTGGCCAACACGTCGGCCACGTTGCCCCCGAGCGACGTCACGATGGAGCCCTCGGCAGCCGAGGTCACCGCGGCGCGCCTCGAGGCCAATCAGCGACGTGCGGCCCTCGTGGATGTGGATCGGCAGACCTGGGACTCGGGCCAGCCCAGTCCTGCTAGGACCAGACGCCACCGTCCAGGGTGGGTGACTAGGCTCGAGACACCGCGGATACCGCCGCGGCAGAAGGCGACCCCCCTGCGCGCGCGCTCGACGGCGGCCAGCGCGGCAGCCGGCGGGCGGAGGTCCTGGACGACTTGGCCGGCCATCTCGCCCGCCCAGGCCGCAGCTGCCGGCTCCGCGCCCGGCAGCGCAGGCACGCTGGGCGGCTGGTTAACAACGCCGCCCCCCCGAGCGCAGCACCTCCCGATAGCGCCAGCTCTCCTTCCAGCGGCTGAGTCTGACCACCTCCATCGCACTCGCCGGCGACCCGCGCGGAGCAAAGCCACCGCGGCCACCGCCCGACGAGTCCGAGCAGAAGATGCTGCGGTAGAAGCCCCGCTCGAGGTCGACGTCCACGGACAGCACGAGCGCGCGGCAGTTCCACGGCTCACCCCACACGACCAGCGGGAGAGGCGCGACCTGGCCGAGGCGGTCGAAGGCGAAGCGGCACACGCACTGCGAGCAGCTGAGGCACGCGGGCGTCAGCCCAAAGCGAGGGCGCAGGCGACCGAGAAGAACGCAGAGCCCGCCGCCTGAGCGCCGCCGAAGCCGCGGGACGCGACCCAGGGCAAGCCACGGCCTCCAGGACCGCCGCGCCGCGTGACGCAGCCGACGGGCACGTCCATCCAGCACCGCGCCCTGCAGGAACTCGAAACTCCTTGACGCGCCGACGCGATCACGAAGCACCAGCCGTCGAGCCATGAGGCCACCGCGGCTTCGAGCACCTCCCAGCCGCGATCCGCACCAAGCGCCAACATGCTGACGTTGTCGACGTAGAGGGCCATCGCGGGCGCCCAAGGGTGGAGCGCGGCCGGCGATTGGCAGTCGCCGACCAGGGTGGCAGGAAGCACGCGGTGGGCCAGGGCCTCCCGCACGGCGTCGCCGATGGTCTCGCTGCAGAAGACCAACGCCCAGCTCCAGCCCGCGGCCATCCCCAGGAAGCGCGCCTCGAGCATCTCGTCGGCGCGCAGCGGGCTGAAGCCGCCCTCGACCTCGTCGAACACCTCCGTCAGCGAGATGCCGAAGAGCGACGATCTCTGCAGCCGAGGCGATGAAATCCACGCCAAAATAGCTCGCCATCCGCTCGCTCTTGACCCGGTAGAAGCGGTCGGTGAAATCGACGCTGAACCCGCACAGCTCGACGTCGGCCCTGGCATCCTGCGGCGAAGCGGCGACGCCAGCAGCACGGAACTTGGACTCCTCCAGCGCCAGTGCCTCTCTGGAGGTCGCCAGCCGCGCAAGTGCGCTGGGTGCCGCCAACCGAGACAGAAGCGCCCAGCGGCACAGGCGGTTGGTCCGTCGAGCACCAGGCGCAGCATGCCGTCCTTCTTCTTGGCGAAGAAGCACCCGACGCGGCAGCGGGCCCTGCGTCGCCTGGTGGGCAGGCCGCCCGAGTGCAGCGCCAACAGAAACTCGATCACGTGCCGACGCGACCCCGTGAGCACGGGGCCCCAATGCGGCTTGCTTCGCAACGCGCCCGCGTCAACGTCGGCAGCCAGCTCCGCGTCGGACTTGAGGTTGCGCGTCGCAGGGCCTTGGATGAAGACCGCCGCCTCGGCCGACGCGACGCTGCCGACCGACTTTGTTTGGGCGAAGATCCCCGCGAGCTACTCGCAGTCTAGAAAGGTCGCGGGTGCCCGGCGCGGCACCCCCAGTCAATGCGCGCAGGTCATCAGAGTGGAGGAGGTCGGACAGCGCGCCGGCCTCGGTCTCCTGCGGCGGCCCCCGGAGCACGGGGGCGAGGGGCGCCCGGGCGCGCGTCGAGGCCCGGCGCTGCCGAGCCGAACGCGCCCGAAAGTCGAGCTCACTTCCCAAAGCCCCAGAAGAAGAGGACGCCGAGGACGCGCTCAAGACAGGGCGGAGAGCGCCGAGCCAGTCGCTGGAGGAAACGCTCTAGCAGGTCCGCGTCCTGCCCTAGTCTCAAGATCGGCTGCCGTCGCAGCGAGGTCTCCCCTGACGGCAAACAGCGCGGCAAGGGTAGAGCGTCTCGAAAAATAACGCCCGCCGGACGCTGGGACCACGCGCCAGCGGGGCCGTGCCCTGACATCATGCGTCCTCGTCGCCCTTCTCGCCCTCGTTCTCGCCCTTCCCCTTCGCCTCGAGCTCCTCCCGCAACAGCCGGTTCTGCTTGGGCACCCAAGCCTCGCTCTCCGCCCGCTGCGCCACGTGCGCCTGGAACTCCCGCGTCTCGACCCCGCCCTGCTCGTCCTGAACGTGTTGGATCAGCCGATGGAGTCCCTCGAAGCTCGGCTCTCTCGGACTGACCCGCACCACTCGCTCGATCTGCACCACTCGACGCGCAGCCAGCTCCAGCGACGCGCAGCTGGCGGGGCCCAGGCCGTCGAACCCCACCGCGAGCCCGAGGACCTGGCAGTGCAGCTTGTGCCCCCAAGCCACCGCGCACTCGGCGTGCGTCCCCGAGCCCTGCGCCCAGTGAGCATGGCACGTGGAAGCCGTGAGACCCATCCCGTGGATACCCTTCAGCAGAGAAACCACGGCGCGGGGCCCAGCATGTTGCCAGGCAGGCGCCTCCGACAGGTCCGCGGGGCAGATCGTCGCAAGGTCCGCCCCCGGCTGGTGCATCCCCGCGGCCGAGTCTGAGGCTGGGGCTCGCCCCACAGTGCTTGTCCATCTGCCACGCCGCGACCTCCGCATTCGGGGCGAACTCGATCGAGAGCCATCGACCAGGGTGGCCGACCAGCGCGCGCCGAGCCCGACCGATCCCATGGTGACGCCAGTAGCTGGGCTGCCGACGATGCCGCCCGCCACCTCCTCGCCGAACTCCACGGCCGAGGTGTCCGCGACACGCCAGCTCGCCACCGAGCCTACGCCCACGGGACCCGCCATTGGGCCACCCAGCACCGCCGCGAGCCGAGCGGCCTGCGCGCGCAGCGCGGGGAATCGCCCGACCACGCTGGCGTCGCACATGCGGGGGTCCCCTGCCTGGGCCGCCGCGACGGGCCCGCCCGGCGCCAGGGCCACCAGCGTCACGCTCGCCAGGTCGATGCTCTCGACGACCTCGTCCGCCGTGCACACCACCCACACCGCATCCCACAGCCGCCGCAGCAGCAGTAGGTGGTGCCAGGTGTGCGTCGGGTGGCTGGCATGGCGCACTAGGACCTGGGGTTCCTCGACGGCGAGGATACGCCCGACGTCGCCGACGACGGCCGCCATCAGGCCCTGCGCACTTCACGCGCGGCCAGCTGCGACAGCAGCTCAGGACTCGGCAGGGCCGCCTGGGTTGGCAGGCGCGC
>CAUYUJ010016432.1:97500-135000 GCA_963575745.1 Prorocentrum cordatum | reverse complement strand
TGTGTGTGTGTGGAAATTTAGGTTGGACAGTACGTGTGGTGCGATCTGTGTTGAGCAATCCGTGTGGTGTGTAAGCTAGGGCGGCGACGAGGCGGCGCCGGAGAGGCGACGGTGGCAACATAGCCGCCAGACCGACAGACAGGCCCAGACGACGGGAGGCGATGAGGCGGCGACGGGGCGGCGACGGGGCGGCGACGGCGGCAACGTAGCCACCAAACCGATCGACTGACAGGCCCAATTACGGGCGGCGACGGCGCGGCGACGGGGCGGCGACGGTGGCAGCATGGCCGCCAGACCGACAGACAGGCCCAGCTCCTCACCACCGACTCATTGCACTCGGCGGCGCGCAGGAGAGGGGCAGCGGGAGGGGGGGAAGGGCTTCCGAGAAGGAGGCTGCTTCTCAGAGGCCGCGAGCCCTACGCGTACAGGCGAGGCCCGCGCCTTCTGAGAAGCAGGGGTGCCTCTAAGAAGCCTCCCCCCCCCCCCTCCCCCTGCCCCCTGTGCGCGCCGCCAAGTGGCCCCCCCTTGCCGCGCCCGCCGCCTGGAGAAACGGCGAGGCGACACCTGCAGGAGGCCGCAGCTGGCCGCAGTCGCACTGCCGACTCCGGCGGCCTGCGCACCTCCCCCGCTCGACCCCGCTCGAAGACACGGCCGAGATGCTGCCAGAGCTGGCGGCGCGCGCAAGTTGAGCGGGGACCGACCGTCCCGGCATTCCTATAGTCGTGCCACGGAATGTCCTTAGAACCCAATAATGTTCTAAGAACAAAAACAATGTTCTTAGAGCACCAGCACGATGCGTCAAGACAAGACGGTCCCGGCCAGAAATGTCCGAAGAACATCCCGTGGGAACCACAAGAGGTTCTTAGAACACTGCTTGGCAGGGCTATATAGGCGAGCCAGGACGCCTCGCCACTGCTTGACAGAGAGGGGAGCAGGAGCGCCGAGCGGAGAGCGAAGGGGCCACTCCCGGCCACGGCGGGCCCCGGCCACGAGGAGGCTCCCCGGCCTGGGTCCGAGGAGAGCGGGCCCGACCATCAGAGCCCGCCGACGACGACGACGCCACCGCCGCCGCCGCCGAAGCCGACGCCGACGACGCCGACGACGCCGACGACGCCCACAGTGGTCCCAATTCCAGCGTCTTGACTGTGGACTGCGGAGAGGCACCGCCGCCCCCGCCCCCGCCTTCTCCAGGTCTACGCGCTCGGAGGTGAGCTCCACCCTGGCGGGCGGCGGACCAGAAAACGGCTGCAGGGGACGACAACGATTCGTACTAGACCCGCCACTTCGTCTGATACCAGAACCGGGTCTGCGTTGCCAAACCTGATGGAACTCAGAATTCAACAAGGCTTTCAGGCCAAACACAGCGTGACCATCACCACGATCCAGTGTCGGCACCACGAAGACACGACGCTTAAAATCCCGTTTGGTGCCATCAAGGACGTGTCCCACATCTACACGACCCGATTGCTTTACGGCACGACATGAACATGATAAGCAGGCATGCGACTTGCGCGCACACCACCTTACAATCCAAAAGCGGTACCGCAGTTTCCCTGGAGGGAAGATGGCGGCTCGAAATATTGCGATCCTCTCTGTTCCACATTACACCAGCGTCTGCACCATCTGGTGGCCCATTTCGCGGCTCCTGAGCACTGTGCAGGAACATTTGAAGGACGCATGTGCCTTTCTTGAACCTGTTCTGGCCCTGGTACACACATGACTTCTAGACCCCCACACAGGCAAACGCTCCTCTCCTCAGACGCGACGATAGGATGCAGACACCGATGGGATGCTAAGCGGATGCGCTGCCAATGCGAAGTGCTGTATGTAAGCGATCGCACAGCTGAAAGCCCAAGAAAAAACAGGCGTGGCCGTCCACTGGGCAGCCAAGGACCCGCGGTGCGAGCAGAGCGGGAGGGCTAAAACTTGTTTGGTTTGCGGCGACATGGGCCCAAGAAGCGGTCAAGCAAGAAGCTCGACGCATCCGTTCGAATTGAGGCACAGGGGCGCAGGCGGGCGAGGGGCGAAAGGATGGAGGGCCACAGGCGGGCGAAAACACGAGAACGCCAAACCGGGGAGAGGGGGGAGAGGAAGGATGGCCGACGGCGAGCCGACAGGCGCAAACCAGAGGCCTCCCAGATGGGGTCCGAGTAGATGGGCCCAGAGGATCGCGCCGCATCGGCGATGCATCGCAGGAGCTTCGCCGATGCATCGGCGCTGTCGGCGTGGAGAACATCGGGATCCACATCAAGCCGCATCGGCGATAAATCGGCGATGCATCCGAGATGCGGCGCGATCCTCCGACTCCAAACACTCGAACCCCACATGGGAGGCATAGACGACCATGTATACATACACATATATATATATATATATATATATATGTATATATATATATATACACGTAGCACCTCACAATTGCGGATAAGAGTGAGGGGGCGGGCGCGGGCGACGCGGGCGTCGAGCCGGCGGACCTCGTGGCCCTCACCTTCCCTGTCGATGGCGCCCTCCTCCTCCTCCTCCTCCTCCTCCTCCTCCTCCTCCTCCTCCTCCTCCTCCTCCTCCTCCTCCTCCTCCTCCTCCTCCCTTCCTGTCCGCGTCCTCGTCCTCAATCGTCGTCGTCGTCGCGTCGTCGTCGTCCGTCGTCGTCGTCCGCCTCCTCCTCCTCCTCCTCCACCTCCTCCTCCTCTTCCTCCTTTTCCTCCTCCTCCTCCTCCTCCTCCTCCTCCTCCTCCTCCTCCTCCGCAGGCGCCGATGTGCTGTTGTAGAGTCAACGTGGGCCGGATCGGGGGAATGGCACGAGGGCGCTTTCCCAAACCAATGCGAGCAAGCCCGCCGCAGGCGCCGATTTCCGTGCTCTGACAAGTTCAGCGCGGAGGGGATCGCTGGTGGCCCACCCGGAACGAATGCACAAACAGCCCGCCGCAGGCGCCGAAAATTTTGATTTGTACACTGAACGCGGTTTGGGTCGCAGGTTCTCCACCTGGAACGAACGCAAAAGAAACCCGCCGCAGGCGCCAAAGTTTTGGCTTGTTCAATGAACGTAGTTTGGGTCGCGGGTGGGTCGCGGGCTCTCCACCTCCACCTGGAAGGAATTCACAAACAGTCCGCCGCAGGCGCCGAAAATTTTGATTTGTATACTGAACGCGATTTGGGTCGCAGGTTCCCACCTGGAACGAATGCAAAAGAAACCCGCCGCAGGCGCTGAAGTTTTGGCTTGTTCAGTGAACGTAGATTGGGTCGCGGGCTCTCCACCTCCACCTGGAAGCAATTCAAAAACAGCCCGCCGCAGGCGCCGAAAATTTTGATTTGTACACTGAACGCGGTTTGGGTCGCGGGTGGGCTGCAGGTTCTCCACTTGGAACGAATGCAACAGAAGCCCGCCGCAAGCGCCGAAAAGTTTGGGTGGGTCGCGGGGTGGGTCGCGGGTGGGTCGCGGGTGGGTCGCGGGTGGGTCGCGGGTTGGTCGCGGGCGCGGTTTGGGTCGCGGGTGGGTCGCAGGTTCTCCACCTAATGCCAAAGAATCCCGTCGCAGGCGCCGAAAATTTGGGGGTGGGTTGCGGGGTGGGTCGCGGGTGGGTCGCGGGTGGGTCGCGGTGGGTCGCGGGTGGGTCGCGGGTGGGTCGCGGGTGGGTCGCGGGGTGGGTCGCGGGTGAGTCGCGGGTGGGTCGCTGGTGATCGCGGGCGGGTCGAAGGCGGGGTCTCGGGGTGGGTCGCGGGCGGGTCGCGGGTTGGGTCGCGGGTGGGTCGCGGGTGGGTCGCGGGTGGGTCGCGGGGTGGGTCGCGGGTGGGTCGCGGGGTGGGTCGCGGGTGGGTCGCGGGTGGGTCACGGGGTGGGTCGCAGGTGGGTCGCGGGTAGGACGACTACAGCAACAAACGACAAACACAACAAACAACGAACAACAAACAACAAACAACAAACAACAAACAACAAACAACCAACAGCAACAACAACAACAACAACCACAACCACAACAACAACAACAACAACAACAACAACAACAACAACAACAATAACAACGACAACAACAACAACAACAACAACAAGAATCCGCATCGCGGAATCCCACTTCAGCCACGCACTCAGGGACAATGAATGACCGCTCGGTTCAGCCCCCTCACTCTGAGAGATATATATATATATATATATATATATATACTAGAACCATCGCGCGCGCTTCGCGCGCGCTCAGGTTCTAGCCCAGGCCGGGGGCCCGCTAGAAGATCTTGGACAGCGCTATCAAGCAGATATGACGCGAGCGCACCTAGCGTGCCCCTCCCCCCTCCCTCCTTCCTCCGCCCACCTCCGCCCTCCCTCCTCCCTCATCCCCACCCTTGTCCCTTCCGCTCCCCCCCTCCCCGCCCCTTCCCCCTCCCCATCTCGGGCGCGAATCGATGGGGGGCGATCAATAAGTGGAGAAGAGCGGTGCCCCAGAGGGTCCCTTCTCGGCAGCCCTCGCTGCCCCCCGATTCATCGCCCCTCCATTTGAAGGGGCCCCAGGACACACAAATAAATACACACAAAAATGAAAATACCCCCTATATTTTCTAATGTTTTGTTGATTGTTGTCTTCCCGCCCACTTCCCATATTCTCCCATATTTTCTGGGGAATCGAGGATTCATTGTGTCTGTGTGTTTCTTTTCCTCCTGACCCCTGCGCGTCCTCCAGCCCACCCCTGCGAACTTTTCTCCGGCGGCGCAGCGCTGGGAAGTCCAGCGCACGGACGCGGAGCTAAGGGCTCACTCGGCCAGGGGATGCGCATCGGACCCGGGCGCACGCATCACTGGAGAGCGTGCAGCCGGTCCGGCGCTTGCTCCTCGAGACGCGGGCCCGGATACTAAAAAGAGGCGACGATACGACACGGGTACAAAACAGAGTGCGACCCTCAGCTACACGGGTGGTCCAACGGGGAGCGCCGACGACCTGCTCTGGGACGCAGACGGGCACGGTAAGACGATGCGCCCCCCTTCGATGCGCACGCCCGAGCCGAACACATAGCACAACCATGTTATCCGCCACCGTGCCCTGAGGCACGAGCTGGAGTGTCCTCAGGTCCCTTGGAGTTTTTCGTCCTCAGTCCCGAGACAAAGAAAATAAACAAATCCCAGGCCTAAACTGTTCAAATCTCCTACGGCGCGTCGCGGCTTCCAGCATGTAATTCAAGAAAGTAGCGACAGTTTCGCAGTTGGCTGCCACAAGGGAGGCGGGTACGAGGCAAGTTGTAGGTGGGAGGGAGGGTGGGAGGAGGCAAGAGAAGGGGGCGGGAGTAGGACGGGAGCAGCAGTGCTCGATTCGAAACGAGGGCCCAACGTAGAAGAGCATGTACGCACATGGACAAGGACTTCTTGAACACACAATCGATGTGACAACTGTCACCAAACCGGCCTGGAAACTACCCCAATCAAGTAGAACTGGGCTCGGCCACGTTGGCGAATGGGTCCTCTGGCAACCAAAGAAGCGTGCCCTGATACCCTCGACCAATACATGTTGGCCGAAGGCATGAAGAGACACATGGTATCTACCCCGATGCCTGAAATAATTGTGACGGTCTTACACATCCCATGACAAAGAAATCGACGGAGCTCATGATGGCGATGACACCGTGTCCGAAACTTCAGCAAGCCGTCTCGAACACACACTATGTTGAGTCTGACACATGTGTGAACGTGCTGGTCAGAACTTGCGGCTGCGTACAGCCAACGCGAATAATGGGCAGCGCAATAGGTAGCGCGCTTTCGCGATTTCGAAGAATGCGTTCTCAACGTGTGCATCCAACTCAACCACACGGGCCACTCGCGCTGCATGTCGAAATCACTCGAACGCGGGGCACGATCCTGGTCGAAAAACTACCACGCGGGCCACTCGCGCGCGTGGGCCGCGCGCGCATGTCGAACCCATTCCAAAACCTGAATCACCGACGCGGGGACACCGTCGTCGGCATCGGCATGATCAGCATCGGCGCCGGCGTTGGCCGTGCAGTCGTCATCGTCATCGTCGCCACCATCACCGTTACTATCACCGTCGTGTCTGTGATAGGTCATCGTCATCGTCGGCGTCGCCATGATACCGCGCCCGCCCAGGTCACCGACTCGCACTGAAGTGCCCGATGGGAAGGACCCAGCGGTCAGCGCAACCGCGGCCGCGTCGGTCGCGCCAAACTAGCTGGTCGCGGTGCGCGCGAACATGCGCGGGATAGCGCGGCCGCAGGGGTGCACCAGCCAACGCCAAGCACTCATCGCAATCGCCGCCGCATGGGTTTTGCAAACCTCAGTGCGAAGTGGGTGAGGTGATTCCACGAGCAGTGGAGTTGACAACCCCAAGTTTTTGGAATTGATTTTCCTTCTTTTCTACAAAAATAAATTCTACCACCCTCCCCCCCCCCCCCCCGGATTTATCGATTCCCCGGGAACCGATACAGAACACATATGATTCTGAACCAATGTCCATCCTACCTGCGAATACATTCCCAGCCAAAACAGTATCGCCCCCCCCCTCCTTTCCCTTGCAAGAAATGCTACGCGCGCACTCGTTTATCAAAAACCAGAGTTGTTCAATCATCCCTTGCAGAATAATGGGGCGAGGTGCACATGCGCGCGTCGTCGCGCGCGCATGCCGAAATCCTTCAAAAACCTTCGTTTTCGGAGGGCTGTCAAAACCGAGTGTCATCTTTCTTTGTGGGGTACTATACAACGGGTTTCGCAACACGCAACACGCAACGTGCGCGCGCACCCTTGCGAATGCTTAAGAAAGCCATGGTTGTTTAACGTGTTCACGAAATTCTGCCAAACGGGCTTCGCGCGCGCATGCCGAAATCATTCGAACGCCTTTGCGCGCGCGCTGCCGTGGCACGATCCGTGCCAAATAACACCATGCGGGCCACTCTCGCGCGTCTGCCGCGCGCGCATTTCGAACCCCTTTTCAAAACCTTCATCAACGACGCGAAGACGCCGTCATCATCATCGGCGTGATCAGCATCAGCGCCATCCCTGACTGCCCCGTCGTCGCTGTCATCAATGTCACCAGCATCGCAATTAGTATCATCGTGTCTACCGTCGTCAACGTTGCCATGATATCGCGCCCATCCAAGTCGCCGGCTCGCACTGAAGTGTCCGCTGGGAAGTGCCCAGCGGTCAGCGCAACCGCGGCCGCGTCGGTTGCGCCAAACTAGCTGGCCGTTGCGCGCGCGAGCATGCGCGGGATAGCGCGGCCGCAGAGGTGCACCAGCCAACACTAAGCATTCATCGCAATCGCTTTTGCAAACCTCATTGCGAAGTGGGTGGGTGGGATGATCGCGCGAGCTCTGGAGTTGACAACTTCAAGTTCGTCAAGTGAATTGCACCACATAAGTTGCACCACATAGATTGCGCCGCATAACATGGCATGAATTACACGACATGTGTTGCCCCACGTAGCGAGAGCTCAAGCGAGAGCTCAAGCGAGAGCTCAAGCGAGAGCTGGCACAGGCCAGGAGAAGCGGCGAACCTGGACAATCACCACCCGCTCACTTCCAGCTTCCCCTTCGTATCTCTTGCGATGGCCACCGGCACGCGCACGCCAGGAACACCGGTTCGAGGAGTACTTGAGCGCGACGTTCGTCAGCGCCTATTCAGCCCGCTCCACGAGATGGATGGGCTGGATGGACCACCTCCGCCGGAGGTACATCAGATCTCTACACCAGGTACTCCCGCAGAGGCTTACGCAGTACCAGCGCCTCAACAGCAACAACATCCCCCAACTCTTCAGGAAATTACGGCCGCCATCCGCCAGGAGGTCCAGCCGATAAAGACCACCATCAGGAACTTCGACATGCGCCTGAAGGAGATGAGTGAGAGGTTCGACGGCAGGTTTGGGGAGGTGGAGAACCACATGGAGGAAATCGACATCCGCCTGACGAACTTGGAGAACATTTGCGAGCCCACAGGCGGTTCACCGGCATCCAGCCGCAGTGCTGGCACTGAGGTCTGGGACCACATCAAGGCCTTGCAGGTGGAGATCGAGCAGCTTAAGGGCACCACTTCAGCCTCGAAGGAGAAGGAGAAGGAGGAGAAGCAGGATACGATGGTGGTTGGAGGCCTTCAGTCTTTCCAGGGCCTTTGGGAGGCCCAGAAATGGTTAGAAGATAAATTGTGGAACGCCTACGCCCCCAAGCCACAGGAGGTGTACACCAAAGGGGACTTCAGGGGCATCATGTTCGCGAATTTCCCGGGCAAGTCAGAGAGGGACGCAGCAGTTCAAGTTTTCCGGAAGGAGGCTTTCAAGGAGGGGGGGAACTCCATCTGGGCCAAACCGGACCTGGTGTTGGCCAAGAGGGTCGTCAACTCGCTCGTCTTCGGGACAAAGCGTCTTCTCACGGAGGAGTGGGGCTTCACGAACCAGAGCGTGTGGGCTGACCCGGAAACCGGGCAGGTCTGGGTGGGAGACGAGGTTGCGGTCAGAGTTCTGGTCGAAGAGGGCACGCTGCAAGAAGTACGGCACCGGCTGGGAGGACTGGCTGACCCAGGTCGACTTCCCGGAATTCCCCAACTTGGTCTCGAAGCTGCGCGAGAAGTTGGGGAGCACCCCAATGAAGGGCAGCGGGAAAGGCGGGAGCAAGGGGAAGACGAAAGGAGGCAGGGGAGGAACGCTGCCAATGTAGAGGTGCCGGCGGAGCACGAGCAGAACCGTTTCACTGTGGAGTTGTGCGGGTTCGTTTCTATCTCTTGGAAGCCCCGGTGTAGCTCAAGGTTTTTCTGCGGATGAAGCCCAGCAGCCTTGTCAAACAACGCTGTCGCCAACATAACCTGGCTAACATATATATTGCACCACGTGACTTGCACCACATACATTGCAACATGTAGCTAGCACCACATGGATTGCACCACACAATCTGCTAGAACACACTGGTTAGGATCCACGCTGGCTAACGCATGCTCAAGCCAAGCTACCGAGGAGAAAAGACTGCTGGCCCTGCGCTAACGTGCCGCTCCGCAGCGATAACGAGTCGACTGGAAAGTACTCCAAATACAGCTCGCACTGACTGAACTGCCGACTACAGTCAACCCGCAGAGTAAGGATGCGCGATAAGGATGCAAGGCCCTTGGACGCCCATTTCGAAGCGTTTCGAGCGGGGCGCGGCCAACGAAAGTGTCCAAGGATGGACCCAGGAAGCAAGGATGCAAGGATGCAAGGGTACCCGTGGGAGGGATGCCTATCCTTCCTCTGCGGGTCGACTGCAGCCTCGACAGAGGCCTCCTGGACGCCCCTGGAGTCCCCAGGCGGACTTACCAAAGTCTTCGATGCTCATTCTGGGGACCTTCCTGGAGCCACTCGCTCCACTCGTGTGTCGAAGCTGCGTCGAACCTGGGCCGAACCTGAGTCGAACCTGCGTCGAACCTGAGTCGAACCTCTGTCGAACCTGAGTCAAACCTGAGTCGAACCCGCGTCGAACCTGAGCCGAACCTGAGTCGAACAGATGCGTCAGGTGGGCCCCAGGAAGCTCCCCAAAACGAGCATCGAAAAAGTCAGTCCCCCAGGAGGCTACCGAGGGGGTCCCTGGAACTTAAAACAGGGCTAGGATCGGGATAAGTCGCTCCAGAGCGTTCCGGAGCGCTCTCAGAGCGTTCCGGAACGCTCTGGAGCGGCCGCGGCGCCCAATACATCCTCCAAGCCCGCCGATTCTCAAAGATTTCGAGTGATCCCGATCCGATTTTGCCCCGATCCTCGCGTCGTTTTAGAAGTCCCCCCTGGGCATGCGTGCAAGTGCTCTCCCAGGAGGCTGCCGAGGGGGCCCTGGAGGGACCTCCTCCTCCTCCTCCTCCTCCTCCTCCTCCTCTCCTCCTCTCTCCTCCTCCCTCCTCCTCCTCCTCCTCCCTCCTCCTCCTCCTCCTCCTCCTCCTCCTCCTCCTCCTCCTCCTCTCCTCCTCCTCCTCCTCCTCCTCCTCCTCCTCCTCCTCCTCCTCCTCCTCCTCCTCCTCCTGTGCAGGCGCGCAGGATGCTCTCTCCTCTTCCTATCCTCGCCTGCCCGGCCCCTGGGCGCTCGGCCTGGGCCCGCCGGCGTGCGCCGCGGTGCTCTCGGTGGCGTGTCGCTGGGCGAGCTGCCGGGGGAGCATGGCAACTGTGTCCCTCTTGCTCGAATGAAGGGGCCCCAGGACACACAAATAAATACACACAAATAAAAATGTGCCCCATATTTTCACATATTTTCTGGGCTTTTGTCTTCCAACCCACTTCCCATAGATTCCCATATTTTCCTGGGAATCGACGATTAATTGTGTCTGTGTGTTTCTTTTCCTCCTGATCGAAGGGGCCCTGGGATCGTGGCTACTCCAGAGCTCGTAAGAAAGGGGGGGGTCTCAGTTCGGGGGGGGGGGTTCTTCCAGGCTCTCTTGGAGGGCCTTGGGGGGGTCTGGGGACGATGTTTTGGAGGGTTCTCCCACGGGGGAGGTCTGAAATGGCTTGTCTTGGAGGGTCCAGACCCCCTCCCTTTTATTACGAAATCTGGAGTACTGTGTCCTTCTTGCTCGAAGGGGCCCTGGGACACACAAATGAATAGACACAAATCAAAGGAGTCCCCATACTTCCCCATATGTTCTGGGCTTGTGCCTTCCCCCCCGCTTCCCATAGTCTCGCATATGTTCTGGGGAATCGACGATGAATTGTGTCTGTGTGTGTTTCTTTCCCTCCTGCCTGATTGATGCGTGCGCGTCCAGCCGAGGAGTCATCCGAGTCCGGCCGCGGCGACGAGAACAGCCCCTGGCGGCGGCAGAGGATGGCTAAAGGCCGAGGCGCGAGCTGGCTCCTTGCATCATCCTCCGCACGCTCCATGCTGGCGGGACCTGCCGCGGCCACGGGGCAGTTCATGCAACGCTATTCCTCCCCTTCCCCTCCCCCTACCGTCCCCCTCCTCCTCCTCCTCCTCCTCCTCCTCCTCCTCCTCCTCCTCGTCTTCTTCCTCTTCCTCCTCTTCCTCCGCCTCCTTCTCCTCCTCCTCCTCCTCCTCCTCCTCCTCCTCCTCCTCCTGGGGAAGGCCTCCAAGGCCAGGTTCCCTTCTCCAGGGGGCCTGTGATCACGCATCTTCCCACGGGGGCATGGTTTCGCCAGCCAAGTGCCCCCGTAGGATTCGTTTCTGTATTTTGTTCCCCCAGCGGCCTGGTGCAGGCTATCGTGTCCAAGGCAGTCTGATGCAAGCTATCGTGTCCCCGGTGGTCTGGTGCAGCAGCTTGCACCCAAACCGGCGATATAACTGTTAAAGCAGCTTGCTCCCACTTCTACCTCAAAAGGCGTATGCTTGAGGTGATCCAACTCCGCTCGCTCGCCGCTGATGTTAAAGTATTGTGTTGCCCCCCTCTGGGGCAAAATTCAGAGAGATACGCGTTAACCCCAGATCGTATCGGTGAGACCGCGAAGGGAAGGAGGGTGCGGACGAGGAGAATGAGAGGAGAGAGAAGCGGGAGCATTACGCGTGCCCAGCAAAATCCACCACGCGAGCCCGCGCACACCCGCGACGGCATACGAGGAGGGCCTCGCCCTGAGAGACCTGGGGAGGGGAAAGCACCAGGTGCCCTAGACATCACAATAAATCACAAGCCGCAGACACGGCGCAACTCGAGGAGGAAGAGGAAGCACAGACGAAAAACCACGCGAGGAAGACAATCATGAAATGCTACTCTCGACGCCAGCGTTTACGCACCGCAGACAATAAAGCAGCCGCAGGCCAATGGCCCCGGGCCCCTTCTCGCAGAAAACCGCGGAAGAGCTCAGCACAGCGCTCCCCGCCGCTTCCGTGCCGCACCGCGTTATGTGTGCTGCACACGGCAAACGCACTGAGGGCCCGCAGAGCTGCGGCGGCAGGGCCACCCTGCGGAGGGCCATCGACGCGCCACTGTCGAGAGGAGGGAGAGGTGAGGAGGAAATCACTCAAGGTCGCGGCAGCCTCAGGACGCTCCAAGCGCAGATGCTGCCAGCAGAGTCCATGGTACAAAGGACAATGGCAGTAGTGCTTCAGCGAGTCGACGGCTCGGCCGCACCGCATGACGCATCGCCCGGTGCCTTGAAACCTGCGGGCCATCATCCACCCGTTCGGGGGAACCAACAGCTGGATACTCTGCATGCTGAATCGTCTCTTGCGGCACCGGTGGCCGTCTCCACCCCTTTCGTGTCGCCGTCGATCGTCAGTTCTCCTCTGTTCCGCTCGGGCCCCTCGCCTGCTTTCCCGCGTGCGCGGGGCACCAAATTCCTGTCCGCCCAAAGCGGCCCCCAGAGCCCCACAGAGCTGCTGTCGAGGGCTCGAGCTTCGCGTCAACAAACCCTCCTTCACACCCTCCTCCTGCTCCTGCTCCTGCTCCTCCTCCTCCTCCTCCTCCTCCTCCTCCTCCTCCTCCTCCTCCTCCTTTTCCTCCTCCTCGTCTCCTCCTCCTCCTCCTCCTCCTCCTCCTCCTCCACCTCCTGCTCCTCCTCCTCCTCCTCCTGCTCCTCCTCCTCCTCGTCCTCCTCCTCCTCCTCATCATCATCATCAAAGGCCACGGACGGCTCAGGCCATGAACACACACGGCCTCTGCCGCACGTCCCGCGACCACCCTCCACCCGCCAGGACCCCGAGAAGGACTGCTCATTCGGCTGGCTGATGGCGGCACCCCAGCGCGCCGACGGCATGATGGCCAATGCGGAGGATGACCGCTGCGGCGCCCCCCCATCGGTGGTGAGGCGCTCACGGGCTCAGCGCCGCCGAGCACGACTGCGATGCTGACTCTTCCGGACTGGAGCGGCTGCCGGCCTTCCGCCCGGCCTCGTGGAGATGCAGATCGTACCAAAGAACTTCCACCATGAGAAGTCGGACAAGGCCATGCTGGCGAGGGGCTCCGAGTGCGACGGCGCCGAGCCGCAGATCCAGGACGTCCCGAACGGCATCCTCTACTCCAGCTGCGCCGCGAAGACGTCGCAGGTGAATTGCGAGAAGTACGACGGCAACCCCTGCCTCGAGCGCTACGAGACGACCCACGGGAAGTCGGACACGGACATGCTGGTGAGCGTCCCCGACGGCCGCAACGGGACAAACGTCTACGACAAGGACGGCACAACGCACGACACGGACATGCTGGTGAGCGTCCCCGACGGCCGCACCGAGGCGAACATCTATGGCTTCTGCAAGGACGACAATGCGAACGGCATTACTCGCTCCAGCTCCGCCGCGCCGACGCCGCAGGGGGTCAACGAGATGCAGATCGTGCCAGAGAACTCCCACCACGAGAATGTGGACAATGCCGTGCTGAGGATGGGCTCCGATGGCGACGGCACCGAACCGCAGATCAGCGACGTCCCTCACGGCATCGTGTGCTCCAGCTGCCCCGCGAAGACGTCGCTGGTGATGAGCGAGAAGTACGACGGCCACCGCTGCCTTGCGTGCTACGAGATGATCGAGCCGAACACCTACGACATCGGCGGCATGGACGGCGAGAAGTACAGCGACCCGTTCTGCCTCAAGTGCTACGAGATGATGCACAGGCGCGGGAAGTCGGGCAAGGCCACGCTGACGAGCGACCGCGAGGGCGGAGACACGACCAACCCGGATCGGATCGACACCTACGCCGAGGAGGAGTTCGACGAGGAGGCGGAGGACGACAGCATCCCCATCGACATCTACGACGCCTTCGCCCGCGCTTGCAGCGACGCGATAGTGGACCTGACGCTGCAGAATAGCGAGGAGATGGTGACCGCGGCCCTCGAGCGGACGATGTCTGAGACGGCGTCCCACTCTTTTTGGGATTCCGTCGAGGGTTTGTGGACCATCATCAGGATGGCTAGGCGACACGTTCAGCTGCTGGACGATCTGCGCATCTCTGCCCCTCTGTGATTTGTTTGCCATTCTCGTTTCGTGCTGCGAGCTGTCGTTGCCGCGCGCGCCCGTGCAGCGAATTTTCCCCGCGTCTGGCTTCTCACCGACAGTCTGCCGTCCCGAGCAGCGCTGTCGCGCGTGCCCCAGACGCGCCGCCGAGAGAGAGTATGGAACTGATGCGGTCCAGCGACGGTATTGCTGTACTGTACGCCACTTTTCCTCCCCAGCACATAGGCCCCTTCGTCAAGTTAAAAAAACAACAACAACAACAACAACAACAACAACAACAACAACAACAACAACAACAACAACAACAACAACAACAACAACAACAACAATCATCATCATCATCATCATCATCATCATCATCATCATCATCATCATCATCATCATCATCATCATCATCATCATCATCATCATCATCATCATCATCATCATCATCATCATCATCATCATCATCATCATCATCATCATCATCATCATCATCATCATCATCATCATCATCATCATCATCATATTCTCCTCCTCCTCCTCAACCTCTTGTTCCTCATGTTTCTCCTCCTCCTCCTCCTCCTCCCCCTCCTAGTATTCCTCCTCTGCTTCTCCTCCTCGTCCTCGTCGTCGTCCTCCTCCCCTCCTCCTCCTCCTCCTCTCCTCCTCCTCCTCTATCATCATCATCATCATCATCAGCATCATCATCATCATCATCATCATCATCATCATCATCATCATCATCATCATCACATCAGCGTCATGTTCCTCCTCCTCCTCCTCCTCCTCCTCCTCAACCTCTTGTTCCTCATGTTTCTCCTCCTCCTCCTCCCCCTCCTGGTCTTCCTCCTCCTCCTTCTCCTCCTTCTCCTCCGCGTCCTCGTCCTCCTCCTCCTCATCCTCCTCCCCCTCTTCCTCCTATTCATCCTCCTCCTGCTCCTCTCCCTCCTCCTCCTCCTCCTCATCATCATCATCAACATCATCATCGTCATCATCATCATCAGCAGCAGCATCATCACCATCATCAGCAACATCATCATCTCCATATCCATCTCCATCATCATCATCATCATCATCATCATCATCATCATCAGCATCATCATCATCATCATCATCAGCAGCATCAGCATCATCAGTATCATCAGCAGTATCCGGACATTCCTCCTCCTCCTCCTCCTTCTCATCCTATCCTCCTTTTCTGTTCCCCAATTAAAGCTTGCCTCTGTAGGGGTCCTGGCGGATTCATATGGTTAGGTGAGGTTTGCCACCGATTTCCACAGCCCGCCTGGGTGCCCGGGTGCCCCGGTGCCCGGGTGCCGGGGTGCCCAGGTGCCTGGCTGCCTGGGTGCCCGAATGCTATACAGCCCCGTAGCCCTATAGCCCTATAGCCCTCTGGCCCTATAGCCGCATAGCTCTATAGCCCTATAGCCCTATAGCCCTATAGCCCTATAGCACTATAACCCCACAGCCCTGTAGCCCTGTAGCCCTGTAGTCCTATAGCCCTATGGCCCTATAGCCCAAATAGCCTTATAGCCCTATACCCCTAGAGCCTTATAGCCCTGTAGTCCTATAGCCCCTATACCCCTATAGCCCTGTAGCCCTATAGCCCCAATAGCCCTATAGCCCAAATAGCCCTATATCCAAAATAGCCCTATAGCCCTACTAGCCCTATAGTCCAATAGCCCAATAGCCCTATAGCCCCAAAGCCCTATATCCCTATAGCCCTGTAGCCCTATAGCCTTTTAGCCCTATAGCCTTATAGCCCAATAGCCCAAATACTCCTATAGTTATATATGCCGATAGCCCTGTAGTCTTATAGCCCCATAGCCCTATATTCCTATAGCCCTATAGCCCTACGGTCCTATAGCGCTATAGCCCCAATAGCCCTATAGACTCATAGCCCTATGGCCCTATAGCCCTATAGCCCCATAGTTCCAGAGCCCCGTAGCCCCATAGCCCCATAGCCCTACAGCCCTATAGCCATAGAGCCGTATAGCCTTATAGCCCTATGGCCCTATAGACCTACAAGCCTATTGCCATGTAGCCCTGTAGTTCCATAGCCTTAGAACCCCAAAGCCCCTATCGCCCTATAGCCCAATATCCCTATGGCCCTAAAAAAAGATTTTAAGTAGGGTTTTTGTTATCCGGTATCATTGCTTATTATTTTCCTTCGTACCAATATGATTAGTCGCTTTCTACTCCGTACTATTATTGTGTTTCTTCTTCTGATTATCAATAATAATAGTATTGTTGGTCTTGTGATTGGGTTTACTATTAGTATTCTTTTTTTCGTACTATTCGTACACAATTATTCGCAATCCTGGTAATATGCTTCTGGATTGTTTTCTAAGTAGTAGTTTTACCGCTAGTATTATTACTATACGTTCTGTTCTCCCTAACAATAATGTTCTGTAGTTTATCAGTATTTGTATGCTTAATAATGTTCCTCGTATTGATATGACCAGTAATCTTACCATGATAATGAATATTCGCCCTCCGCCTCCTCTTCCTCCTCCCTCCCACCATCCTCCTCCTCCTCCTCCTCCTCTTCTCCTTCCTCCTCCTCATCACCATCACCACCACCACCATCATCACCACCACCACCATCATCATCATCATCACCATCATCACCATCATCAGCAGCATCACCAGCATCATCAGCATCACCAACATCATCATCATCTGGTCCCCACAAATTCGACGGGATGTGTATAACGGTTGAAAGCAGTGGCACGGCCAGCAATGCACCGCATATTGTCTCCACCATGATGACTCCGATGTGATAGCACGTTTGTTTGTGTGTCTCCACGCTGGCCATTCGGCGATCGATGCGGCAATGTTGCTGGGCCTGTGCTCCCCCGCCCCCCACATCGCAATGGCGCCCGACCGTTTGCCGCAGCTGGCTGAACTGCTGCTGGACGCTCGACATGCCCAGGGAGTCCACGGCGGAGGAATCGAAGGGCACGTAGCGCCGCGGCGGACAGGGAGACTCGTTGCCGACGCCTACAGGGAACCCAAATCTCCGACACTACGTTTGCTTGATCCGGGGGTGTTTGCACCGATTCCGGCCTCCGGAGGCCGTTCCCGGGCCCGGGGACCATCAAAATGAAGTTATTGGGGCCTCTGGGGCCGCGGATTCGAAAACATGCGTCGGCGGATGTCAACGAAGGTGGGGTGGGGGAGGGAGGACAAGGAGGAGGAAAACGAAATTGGAGAGGAAGCAGAGAAATGGATGTGAGAAGTGGATGGCAAAAAAAAAAATGTACACTTTTGCTGAGTAGGGCGGATGAACAACAACGTGCATACGAATGGTATACGGCGGGCGCGCTAGGAACGCTCTTCGAGCCAAACGCCCATGGAAGCACCGCGTCTGACCAGGCAAACCAGGGGTGACGAGGCGGGGCTACCGCTCGATTTTGGTGCTCCAGCAAATCCGTTGTGCCTCGTCGGTCGCCGTACGCAAAACGCAAAGTAACCCACGAAGCTGAAAAACAGATTTCGGCAGGGCGCCCTACTGACCGCACCCAGCCAGCAGCACGGAAGCAAGGAGGGCTCCACTGACCGCCCTATCGAAAGCAGTTGCATGGGAACAGACAGTCGGTGGAACAATGCCTCATGGATGCTGCCGCTCCACCGACGCAGCCAGCGGGAGCAGCACCCACGTGCAGCTCAACGTGCAGTTTGTCCCTTGCTGTAGTTGCCCACGAAACAAGGCGCCCAGATCGCCCTTCATCTGGGTGAGACCGCTGCCCAAGGATCTCGGGGCGGTATTCTTGTTCTTTTCATCGCTCAACTTGACGGCGTTGTGGCCGTGGCAGATGTCACCGCCCACGCCGTCGAAGATAAGCTCCCAGCCGACGCTGCCCTCGGTCACGGGGCCGGCCCTCATATCCGGAGCTTCGCACCAGCGCACGCCCTCGATCAGCCTGGCGCGCAGCTGCTCTGACACCCGCCATAAGTGACCAGCCAAACTGTTATCGGAAAGAAGCCGGAATGGGCCCATGGCCAATGCGCCGAAGACGGACATGCCGCCTACGACTAGCTCTGCAAGCGTCGCGCACCCCCCTTGCCCCCTCAGCCCCCCGATCTCCCTCGCTGAGGCGGGCCGCCCACCGCCTCGAGCAGCGCGAGGAGGCGCGCCTGCATGCCGCATCGCGCCCCGCATGCTGCGGGCAGCCCAGAGCCGAACGGCGATCAGCACACCAGCATGTGCGATCGGCTCGCGGCGCCCAACGAGTGGCGCACCTGCTTGCCAGCGCGGCGGCAATTGCAAAGACGCATCGGTAGGGCGCCTCCAACGCCGCATCCTGCCCCCTCGCCCCCCCTGGATGACCCGTCGTTGCGCGCGCAAAGTCGCCCAGGGCATTCCACGGCTGGGAACGCGACGCGCGCCTTGATCTTCTGCGCGGCCAGAACGACGGAGTTGAACTGCATCGCGCGGCGGATGAGCAGCTTATTCTCGGCTCTCTACAGGGCGACGGCGCACGCTCCGACGCGGCGCCGGGTGGGCAGAGCGCAAGCTGCTGCTCCCAAGAGGATGACAAAAACGTCTGGAAGCTGACCTGGGGCCAGCTCGTCACGCGCGCTCCTGCGTCGAGCGCAACAGCGCCGACGCCACTGCGACGCTGGCGCGTTCCGCAATTAGCGAAGTCGTCGCGATGACCTTGCACATTGCCGAAAACGCTCGCGGCATGACTGATCAGCCGGTCGACGTGCCCCGCGCATCCCGCGATCTTCAGCCCATCCAAGGGCTTGGACAGCATGGGCACTAGCTGCGAGACACCGGCAGCACAAGTACCAGACGTCTCGCGCTCGACCTCGAGCTCCGAGCCCCTCCCGGCGGGTCTGGCGCCGCGCCGCGGCGAGCGCGTGACCTGCGCGAGCTCCATGAAGAGGCACGGCGCGCGCCCCTGCAGCCCGCGCCCGGCTCGACGCAGCGCGGGCACTCGGCCCGCTCACCGCAGCTCTCGTAGACAGGCACCTGCCTGAGGATGGCTGCACTGCCGGGCGGCAGGGCGAATTTCACCTCGCGGGGAGCCTGGCCTTGTTCCTGTATCTCGGCGCAGGCTATGCCCATCAAGAACGCCTTCTCACCGCCCACATCGACGCGCGCCGAGTCTGGGCGACGCGCCGCTTCCGAGGACAGCATGCGCCACGACGTCCGCTTCACCGCCCCAGCGAACGCCCCCGGCGCTCTGGCGCCCGTGTCGCGGAAGCCTCTCAGCGGCGCGCGGCGCCGGGTGATTCCAGCGGGCTTGCCATCTGGCTCGTTCCGGCGCTCCTTCCCGAGGTTTCGGGCGCCCCTGGGCGGTCGCCCCTCGAAAAACTCGCGCGCGGCCCAGGCGGTGAGCTCCCCGGGAGGGGGCCGCTGCGACCTGCTTTGAAAGCCTCAGCACCTCCTCGTTGGACAGAAGGCCGCCGCGACGCTTCGCGACCGCGGCCTCGACGACCCCTCAAACGGCAAGCGCGGCTGACCGCGGGGCGCCAGCGACGCAGTGGCCAGGCTCTGCCTCGTTGAAGCTCTGGAATGTTTCGCGCGCCCCTGGATCAAGATGCAACTCTACGCGGTCTCCTCAGTCGCCCCCCACCTTCTCCTCGGGCGCGGCGCAGTCGCCCAAGAAAGCCCCGCGCGGGCGGCAGCGGCGCTGCGCGTGGTCGCTCCGGCGCCAGCGCTGCGCATCGAAGCGCCGAGGCCACTCGCGGGGCCCGCGACCGAAACCGGCCGCGGCGTGCTCGACGGCAGCGGAAACCCTATGCCGAGAAACAATCAGACTGTCGGCGACCCCCAGCCCCTCCTGCTCCTGGGCCGGGACTTCCGCCCCCTCGACCTCGCGCCAGGCTGCCGACATCACCTGTTGGACGTGGCCGGAGAAGTCGCCGTCGGTCTCCTCGGGCACGGCGGCCGACAGGGCCGACAGGGGCCCCGCCTGCAGCGCTGACAGCATCCTCAGGGACGTCGATGACCATCGAACGACCCGCCCGGACTCTGCCCAGCGCTGGCTGCCAGTGACGGCGCGTCAGCCAAGATAAACTAAATGATTCGAGCTTCCTTCCACAGATCGCCAGCAAGCCGACGGGCGTCGAATCTGGCCACGTGGAGGAGAATCTGCCGCGTGACATTCGGGCCCCGAGGGCCCCACAAGAGAAGCAGGCTGCGGGCGCAGCCTGGCCCATCGCCCACTGATTTCTGGCCGCGCATCAGGCGCGCGGCGCGCTCGTCTGCCAGCTGGACGCACCGGCGGGAAAGACGGCGCAGAGCTTCAAAGACGTCGGGGCGTTGCCGCGTCTGCGCGGTGATCTGCGCGCCCCCCGCGCCCTCCCAGCGGCCGAAGGCCCTGGGCCCGGAGCCCGGCACGACGCGCTCCAGGAACTCCTCCACGCGGTCCCAGGCAAGGCCTGCTCGCGCCCAACCCGCGCCAACATCGTCGCAAATGGCACCGATGAAAAACCGTGCGTCTTGCATCTGCAGACCACTGCGGCTCGGCGGTACTTGACAAATTTAAACACCTCCCTCCCCTCGAGCCAGGCCCACAGACATGACCGCCCCAGGGCGCGCCCAGCCTGGCGCGCCCTTCGCGATCGGGGGCCCGCGGGTCGCAACCCGGTTGCCCGCGTTGAAGCGGCCCTCTCTGGACTCGGCGGCGCGGGCCCGGAGGGCGCGGCTGGCGAGCGGGGTCGGAATGGCCTTGGTCACGCGTCGCGGCGCGACTCTCGGACTCGCCGATGCATTTTGCTAGGCTGCACTTCCCCGCCGGCAACAGGGCCAGCGCCGGCGCCGCAAGTACCGGGCGCCCCACCCTCGCCATCTGCCCCCAGCGGCGGCACAATGGAGGGACGCCCCCCGAAGACGACGTTGCACTATGCAGCGCCGCCCACGCGGGCGAGGCCACTGCCCGCAAAGATGGCGCGAGCCAGCGCGGAGCCGAAGTCCGCCGCGATACCTTCGCGCTCTAGGCGCTCTTCCGCGGCCGCAGCGCGGCGCCGCGTCGTTCGACGAGACGAGCGTGTTGCCGCAGAGCTCAAGCATCCACGCGCGCCCCTCGTCTCTCGGCATGGGCCGCTGGCCGGGCGGCCCGGGCGGCCTCTGCTACCCCCGAACAGCGCGTCGCAAGGATGCTGGCGGTTGGGGCTAACAAAAGCGAGAGCGCGCCCTGGGCCGCGGCGCCCGGCACAGTCGCGCACCAGGTGCTCTTCAGAGACGCACTCGCGGCATTTGAGACGCACCCCGTCAGGGCCCCCGGGGTCGCCGCGGCGGCCCGAACCCACGCCGTTCCCGCAGCCCGAAGCCAACGAAAGCTTCCCAATGGTTTTTGTTCGGTCATGTCGGCTAGGAAGGCACACTAGCCCTTGCCTTGGCCTGCGCCCTTCCGTTCGATTACCCTCCAGACGCGGCGCGCGGGCTCGCGGTTGTTGAAGCTGCGCCAGCGCGCTTTAGCGCGCTCGCAAACCCAGGAGAGGCGCGCACCGCGTTCAGTCCACGAGAAAGCTTCCACAAGAAGCCCAACCCTGAGACCCCAGGACGTCCACTGACGTGGTGTGGGAACGTCACGTTTCCCATCGAAAAACCATTGAAACCCAGGAAACCCAGGGCACCCTGGAGGCGAGCAGCGTGTTTCTTGACATGGGTTCTCGGGCCTGAAATCGAGCTGGCGGCGAAGAAAAGGGTCGCAAGGCTGGCAAGGGTGGGACAAGCACAAACTCCGGGTGACTCCAAGCCGCGAGCAGGAGATGCGGTTGTTTTTTTTGTTGGAGTGGCGGGGGAGAAGGAGGAAGAAGAAGAAGCGGACGACCACGACGCATCACAAGGTACAACCGTGCACTCCTTGGTAAAAGGCATCCAGGCTGGCATCAGGTGGCGTTCCAGAATCACCCTGTCCTGGCTCGAGAGAGGCAGCCGCGCGAGAGCGAGGTCCTGTTGTGCACGACAGCTTCTCCTTCCCACCCCCACCCTGGCCCCCTGGCGAGCGAACGGCGGCAGCCTTAACATGAAGTCGGGCCTGTCCCTCTACAGGGGGAATGCTCAAAAATAAAAAAAAAAAAAAAAAAAAAAAAAAAAAAAAAAAAAAAGTCTGGGGACTATATTTGGCGTATGTTTTGACCATGTTGGATTATGTTTCGCGTATGTTTCATGTTTTGTCGACAACCCCCCTGTAGGGGGACGCGCCCGACATTAAACTTACCACAGCAAATCGCGCTCGCCCCGGGTGCGCGGCTTGTCCGGCCCCGCCGCGCCTGCACGTGCGCCCCCCCCCCCCCCCCCCCCCGTCCAGTCCTGGAGAAGGCCGCGCACGGCCGGCACGGCGCCGACGCGCCTGCGGAGGACAGCACAGCCCACCCCCACCCCGGGTCAGGACCCCCACCCAGGGCTCGAGTTAAACAGTGTCTTCCGCTTTCGTTCTGCTTTCGTCACCCCGGGTTCCGTCTTCGTTCCACAGCTGCTGCAGAACGAAGCCAAAACGAAAACGGTCCACGAGATTGCCAAAACACCGCTTAGCTCGAGCCCTGCCCCCACTCCCGACCTGATTGTGCAGGGGATTCAGGGGGGGGGGGGGGAGGTTGCGGTGCCCTTGAGGACCGAGCAACCGCCCTCACCCCCAGCCAGGACCCCCTGGATCACCAGGTCAGCAGTGGGTGTCCTGGCTAGGGGAGGGGGTGGGTTGTGCTGTCCTCTGGGCCCTGGCTAGGGGGTGGGGGGGTGGGGGTGGGTGGTGCTGCGCAGAGGTCGCCATCTGGGCCTCCCTAATCTCAAGATGTGGCTTTCTTGTCGCAGCGCCGGCGCTCGCACAGCGCGGGTCGGCAGAGGGCGGGGTGCACGATGGCGGCCTGGTACCACGGCAGGGGCGAAGGGAGGAGGGCGGCCGCGAGGAAGGGAGCGCGGCAGATGGCAAGATGCAGAAGCAGCGCACATGTCCTAGTACACTCGGCGTCGGCGAGCTGGCACCGTCTGACACCTGATCCTGGGCAGGGGGCTGCGGAGCGAGAGAGGGGTGAACGTCAATGAGATGTTCTGTGTTCGACGGCAAGAATCTCACAGCCCGCACGTCAGGCACTCAAACGAAAATCGAAGGCGTACAGAGAGAAGTGAAGAGTGACAGGTCGGAAGGGTGACAATGACAAACTGGGGGAGCAAAAAGCGGCCGAAAATGAGAGCGAGACGGGAACGACATGGTGCGACAGAGTCGGCGTGTGGAGGTGAAGATGCACATCAGTGAGAAAGTGAAAGATGGATAGGGTATAACAATTTTGCACGAGCACCTCTACACAATCCGATTATTCTACGGTTGCTCATCCGAGAGAAAAGAAACTGATGGCCCCCTCCACCGGCACAGAACACACACACACACACAACAGCAACAACAACAATAATCATGTTAAGACTGTTCGCTCTTATCTGCTCGAAGGTCATTCAACGTGTATTTCCCAAACCCTCGATACCCGCCTCTTCGTCTTCGATCGTAACCCCTTTGGGGGTAGATCATTCTTCCCTGCAGGCCGGGTCCCGGCAAGCGGCGGGGCGGCCGCGGACCATTGGCCTGGCAAGCGGCAACGCTGACCAGCGGCAACCCGACCCCAAGAGAGACGGACAGGGGACCGACCACGACGACGACGACGACGACGACGACGAGCGAAAGCGCGAGCGAGGCGAGAGCGAGAGCGACAGCGGGGCCACGAAGGGCAGTGATGGGGCCACGACGGGCAGCAAGGGGGCCACGAAGGGCGACAGCGGGGCCGCAAAGGGCATGCGTATGGGGCCACGACGGGCGCGAACGAGCGGGGGCCCCGAAGGGCAAATATTGCGGGGCCACAGAAGGGCAACGACGGGGCCACTGAGGGTAGCAACGGGGCCACGTAGGGCAGTAAGGGGGCCACAAAGGGCGACAGCGGGGCATCGAAGGGCATGCATATGGGTCCACGACGGGCGCGAACGAGCGGGGGCCACTAAGGGCATGCGTATCATATGGGGCCGCAGAAGGCAAGGACGGGGCCACTGAGGGCAGCGACGGGACCACGAACGGCTGCGAGGGGGCCACGAAAGGCCGACAGCGGGGCCACGAAACGCATGCATATGGAGCCACGACGGGCGCGAACGAGCGGGGGCCACGAAGGGCATACGTATATGGGGCCACGAAGAGCAGCGAGGGGGCGAAGAAGGGCAGCGAGGGGGCCACGAAGGGCAGCGAGGGGGCCACGAAGGGCCGCAACGGGGCCACGACGGGCAGCGACGGGGCCACGAAGGGCTGCAACAAGGCCACGTCGGGCAGCGAGGGGGCGACGAAGGCCTGCAACGGGGCCACGAAGGGCAGCGAGGGGGCCACAAAGGGCTGCAACGGGGCCACGAAGGGCTGCGAGGGGGCCACGAAGGGCTGCAACGGGGCCACGAAGGCCAGCGAGATCTCGATTCCTAAATAAGCTGTGAAGGAATCCTCAGCGTGAGCGCGACTCCTGGGTGCCTGAGTGTCGGAGGCGCGTCGCTTGAGTAAATTGCGGGAATTCCAACGCAAGAGCGCTATTCTTGAGTAAATTGCACGCAAGTCTCCAGCGAGAGCGCGACTCTAGATCGCCGAGAAAGCGATTCTTGAATAGATTGTGGGGAAGTCCCAAGCGAGAGCGCGACAGGCCTCGGTAAAAAATAGCGAACACACATGCCACATGCATCTGTCAACGCCTCCCCTTCACTCTTCACTGTTAAAAGTTGGCGGTGGGTCTGATGAGTTGCACCTCGACCGCAGTCTCCCCCGCGCGTGCCAACTTTGAGTTTGGGGAGAGGGGGAGCGTTCAATAATCCGGCGGCCCCCTTGTGGGGCCACCAGGCTGTAGGCCGGAGGTTCGCAGTTTCCTGTGCCAGTTGCAGCTTCCAGTTTCCACTGTTACAGTTCTGCGTCTTGCTGCTTACTGTTCCTTGTTGACTTTTTGCTGCTAACTGTTCCTTGTTGATGGACCGCGCGAGGGGGGGAGGCCCAAAACTGACATTTTTACCACCCCCAAATCGTATTGTCTGAATTGCTGGGGTGGGCAAAAACTACACCCATCACGCAGATCGGCGGGGTCAGGGTCCGAAAACACATGGGATTTGCCACATTTCTGAAATTCGGTGGCACCCCTCACGCAGATCGGCGGGGTCAGGGTCCAAAAACACAAGGGATTTGCTACATTTCTGAAATTCGGTGGAACCCCTCATACAGATCGGCGGGGTCAGGGTCCAAAACCAATGGGATCTGCTACATTTCTGAGATTCGGTGGCGCCACTCATGCAGATCGGCGGGGTCAGGGTCCAAAACCAATGGGATCTGCTACATTTCTGAGATTCGATGGCGCCACTCATGCAGATCGGCGGGGTCAGGGTGCAAAAACAGAAGGGAGTTACCACATTTCTAAAATTCGGCAGCACCCCTCATGCAGATTGGCGGGGTCAGGGTCAAAAAACACATGGGATTTGCCACATTTCTGAAATTCGGCAGCACCCCTCACGCAGATCGGCGGGGTCAGGGTGCAACAACACAAGGGAGTTGCCACATTTCTGAAATTCGGCAGCACCCCTCACGCAGATCGGCAGGGTTAGGGTCCACAAACACAAAGGATTTGCCACATTTTTTGAAACTCGGCGGCACCCCTCACGCAGATCCGTAGGGTCAGGGTCGAAAAACAAACAGGTCCCGACACTGCTTCACGGCGAAGCCAAAACCTCATGACTTCGCTCTTCCATGGCCCATTCTCCGAGAGAAGGGGCCGGCGGCAGGGGGCGAAGCCCTTACGGATTGTTTCCCTCTACCGGATTCTTTTGTACAATGCGAGGAAGTCTCAGGCGGGAACGGGGGCCCTGGCTAAATGAATTGTGAAGAAGCCTCAGGCGGGAGCCGCTGTTGTTGTAACCCGGGGGCCAGGGGCACAGTTTGAGTCGACTTCCCCCAATAAAAAAACACGGTGCGAGTCCCTGGGGAAGCACTTCAGATGAAAAACACAGCGGTCACCTGGGGGAAGGAACAAGAATATGTTCAGCACTGAGAGCTCAACAACAACAACAACAACAACAACAACAACAACAGCAACAGCAACAGCAACAGCAACAGCAACAGCAACAGCAACAGCAACAACAACAACAACAACCACAACCACAACCACAACCACAACCACAACCACAACCACAACAACAGCAACAGCAACAGCAACAGCAACAGCGACAGCAACAGCAACAGCAATCATTTTAAGACTGTTGGCCCTTATCTGCTCGAGTGTCCAATAACGCGTATTTCCCAAACCCTCGATACCCGCCCTCTTCGTCTTCGATCGAAACCCTTCTGGGGGGTATACCTTTCTTCCCTGCAGGCCGGGCCCCGGCAAGCGGCGGCCGGCCGCGGACCGTCGGCCTGGCCAGCGGCAGCGCTGATCGGCGGGGCGGCCGCGGACCGTCGACCCGACCCCAAGAGGGACGGACAGGGGACCGACCACGACGACGACGACGACGACGACGACGACGTCGACGACGACGGCGACGACGACGACGGCGGCGACGACGACGACGAGCGAAAGCGAGAGCGAGAGAGAAGGACAGCAGGGCCACGAAGGACACGAAATAGGCCACGAAGGGCGACAGCGGGGACACGAAGGGACTGCGTATGGGGCCACGAAGAGAGCGAACGAGCGGGGGCCACGAAGGGCAGATAATGCGGGGCCACAGAAGGCAACGATGGGGCCACTGAGGGTAGCAACTGGGCCACGTAGGATAGTGAAGGGGCCACAAACGGCGACAGCGGGGCATGAAGGGCATGCACATGGGGCCACGACGGGCGCGAACGAGCGGGGGCCACGAAGGACATACGTATATTGGGCCGCGCAGGGCAAGGACGGGGCCACTGAGGGCAGCAACGGGGCCACGAAGGACAGCGAGGGGGCCACGAAACGCATGCATATGGGGCCACCACGGGCGCGAACGAGCGGGGGCCACGAAGAGCATACATATACGGGGCCACGAAGGGCAGCAATAGGGCCACGAAGGGCTGCAACGGGGCCACGAAGGGCAGCGAGGGGGCCACGAAGGGCTGCAACGGGGCCACGAAGGGCTGCAACGGGGCCACGAAGGGCAGCGAGGAAGCCACGAAAGGCTGCAACGGGGCCACGAAACAAAGCGAGGGGGCCACGAAGGGCTGCAACGGGGCCACGACGGGCAGCGACGGGGCCACGAAGGGTTGCAACAAGGCCACGACGGGCAGCGAGGGGGCGACGAAGGCCTGCAACGGGGCCACGAAGGGCAGCGAGGGGGCCACAAAGGGCTGCAACGGGGCCAAGAAGGGCAGCGAGATCCCGATTCCTATGAAATCTGTGAGGGAGTCCTAAGCGTGAGCGCGACTCCTGGGTGCCTGGGTGTCGGGAGCGCGGCGCTTGAGTTGATTTTCCAAAAAATCCAACGCAAGGGCGCTATTTTTCAGTAAATTGCAAGCAAGTCTCCAGCGAGAGCGCGACTCCAGAGCGCCGGGAGAGCGATTCCCAAGTAAATTGTAAGGAAGTCCCAAGCGAGAACGCGATTCCTGAATTAAATGCGAGGAAGTCTCGGGCGGGAGCGGGGACCCTGGCTAAATTGTGAGGAAGTCTCAGGCGGGAGCCGTTGTTGTTGCAACCCGGGGGCCAGGGGCACAGTTTGAGCACCAAGACTTCCCCTGTCAAAAAACAGGGTGCGAGCGTCGAGGGGCACACTTTGATTGCGAAGAAACAATATGCACCGGTGAGGGGGGGATCAGCAATAATTATTTTTCAGAAATGAGAGTTGAACGACAACAACAACAATCATGTTACCCTCATGCACGATGTTTCCACACGAAGCATGCGACCATCATGATAACCATCCACATCATGGGGGACTTTTGCTGTATAGCGGGGTCAGTTATTTCCATTCCCAGATATCCCGCCCAGTGAGGTCTTGCAAACACCTCCTCCGAGGAATTTCAACATATCCCGCCTCGAAAACACATGCCCGCGCCTTGCTGCGCCGATGCGAGACTGCCAGTGGAACCCCAGCGAAGGGTAAAGCACAAAGAAGTATCGAACGACAGGATTGCCTTGGTGGGGATGGGGGCTGTCGGCGGTGAGGCAAGGACCTGACCCTGAATAAAAAGGGAGGAAGTCTCGAGCAGGGCTGCTGTTGTTGCTGGGAGAGGCGCCAATGCTGAAGAGAGTAGGGCGCTAGTCCAGCGTAAAACAAAACGAAGTCTCAAGCGGGAGCGCTGGTTTTGTCGGGGCGGCGGTTGTCGGCGGCGAGGGCGAACACCGCCTTGAGTAAGAAGGGAGAAAGCATCGAGCGGGAGCCGTGGTTTTGTCGGGACGGGGGCTTTCGGCGGCGAGGAATAGCACCGTCCCGAGGAAAAAGGAAGGAAATCTCGAGCGGGAACGTTGTTCTTGCTGGGAACGGCGCCGATTCAAAAGAGAGCAAAACGCCAATCCAGCGTCAAACGGAAGGAGGTCTCGGGCGAGAGCGCTGGTTTTGTCGGGGCGGCGGTTTTCGGCGGCGAGGAAGAACACCGCCTTGAGTAAGAAGGGAGACAGCATCGAGCGGGAGCCGTGGTTTTGTCGGGACGGGGGTTGTCGGCGGCGAGGAACAGCATCGTCCCGAAGAAAAAGGGAGGAAGCCTCGAGCGGGAGCGTTGTTCTTGCTGGGAGCGGCGCCGATTCAAAAAAGAATTGGGCGCCAGTCCAGCGTAAAACGGAAGGAGGTCTCGGGCGGGAGCGCTGGTTTTGCCGGGGCGGCGGTTGAGGAGGAGCACCGCCTTGAGTAAAAAAGGGAGGAAGCCTCGAGCGGGAGCGTTGTTGTTGCTGGGGGCGGCGCAGATGAGAGAAAGACTAGCGCGCCAGTCCAAGGTAAAACGGGAGAAAGTCTCGAGCGGGAGCGCTGGTTTTGTTAGGACGGCGGCTTTTGGCGGCGAGCAAGAACACCAGCCCTGAGTAAAAAAGGAGGAAGTCGCGAGCGGGAGCGTTGTTGTTGTTGAGGGGCCTGTTTTGGCGGTCCCCCAAACCGCTCGAGCGTGAGCCTCATGTTCAATGAACATGTAGCTAGCGCCTCGGCGAGAGCGCCAGGGCGCCTGTAAGGGGTCCAACAATAATAATTGTTTAGCAATTAACATTCAAAAGCAACAACAACAACAACAACAACAACAACAACAACAACAATTACTAGCACGTGGGGACACTCCGTTCTCACCAGTGCCAGGGTTTTCATAGGAGGCGGGCAATACCCCCACTTTGTGGGGGGGCCGGTTCAAGCTCTACCAAATTTCCAAACGACTCTTCGCCACCACCCACACCCAGCTTCCCGCCCTATGACGTTCGGACACTTCACTTCGTGGCATGCGGACGACCGTGGCTACTATTCAGGGCCCCGCGGCCGACGACGACGGCGTGCGCGCGCGAAGAAAAAACGAATGTGTCCCGCATGGTATTATTTGACAGGGATGATGGCCCTGGCAGGTGCGCAACCGTTGTTGCAGAAGTTCGAAAAAGTTGCTCGCAAAAGCCCGTTTGACAGAAATGTTTAAAAAGTGTTGGGTTTCCTACAAATCCGCAAGAGCGCGCGGGATGAAATTTTGACACTTTTTTTTGAAAAACCATTGGTTTTTTGATGTTTTTATGTTAAAATCGCTACGAACACTAAGGTTTTGGAAGGATTTCGTCTTGCGCGCGCGAATGTCCACTTTACCTTATTTTTTGCAAGGGATTCCAACAACAACAACAACAACAACAACAATCATTCTAAGACTGCTCGCTCTTACTGGCACGCGTGTCTGGCATTCTGTATACCCCAACCCTCGATACCCGCTCACTTCGTCTTCGATTGCACCCCCTTTCGGGGGGAATCTCTTCCTTGTCAGCCACTGGCTGCAGTGCGAAGAAGTCTCGAGCGAGAGCGTCGTTCCTGAATTCGGGGGCCTCTGGTGACGGGCTCTCGGAAGACATATGGAGAGATATCGAACGGGAGCCCTTGTCGCCGTGTCCGGGCCTCCACCAACTTGCGCGAATTACGGGTAAGTCTAAAGCGAGAGCGCCGTTCCTGAGTTCGGAGGCCTTCTTGGCCAGGGGCTCTCGGAGTAACTTGAGGAAGTATCGAGCAGGAGCCCTTGTCGTCGTGGCTAGGCCGCCGCCAACTTAATTGAATTGCGAGGAATTCTCGAGCGAGGGCGCCGTTCCTGAGTTCCGCGGCCTCTCTGGCCAGTGTGTCTCGGGGTAAAGTGTGAGGGAGTATCGAGCGGGAGCGGAGTCGTTGTGATCGTAGCTGGGCCTCCAAGGGCCCACAATTTAGGCTCAAGCCAACGCACGAGCGGGACCTCGTTTTCAGAGAAAATGTAGCTGGGCGTCGAGGCGAGAGCGCGCGGAACCGTTTCCGGAGATCAACGACCATTTTTTCTTTGGAAATAAGTATACAACAACAATAATAATGAGTTTAAGACTGTTCGCTCATATTTGCTCGCGGACCATTCAACACGTATACCGCAAACCCTCGATACCCGCCCTCTTCGTCTTCAACCGTACCCCCGTGGGGGTATACATCTTTCTTACCCCCGCCCCTCACAAGGCCCAGCACCACCAGTCCCTCTCGGGGCCCCCCACCCCCCGATTCCTGGCCCCGCGCCGACCTCGCCGCCCACCTCGCCCCCCCGACCCCAGAACTTCCCTCCCAGGATCGACACTGACTCCTCGCCTGACCAGACACCCCCACCGCCATCGACCCCCCCTCTCCGTCGACCGACAGACACCCTCTCCCTCTCAGACATGCGCGACGGCCGCACTGCGCGCAGCTCAATCTTTGAGCCTTGCGTTCGCCAACGCCGCAACGTTCGACTCTGCGATCCTGATCTCTGCCTTGCGCTCTCACGCATAGCACGTGTTACACAGCTGGTTTCCTTTAGGTTTCTGCACCGTTCTCCTGCTTAACCACACGCTGAACTTGCGTTACTCTTTGCACCCAATACACCAATAGCCGCGCATGACTCCGTTGGCGCGAACGCAATTGTTGCACTTCCGCTGCATGTCCCCCACACTCCTCAACATCCGATCCGAGAACAAGTTCCTGGACGGCCCTAAGGCCCTCCACGACGGCCCGAAATGGCGCGTCTCGAATGCCTGAGAAGCTCACCCACAGCCTCAGTTTGGGCCGGCGGCAAGGCGGCGCCCTTTAAGTCATTTAGAAACCGAAGCGGACAGAACAGAATTACAGACTCAAGAATATAGCTACCATCGATTAACGGCTCCCCGTCAAACGCAACATGCGCGCCGACGCAAGGCCGTGCGAGACAGAACATTACAAAACAGAGTAAGATAAGCGAACCGATACTACATCACATAAAATTGTTGTGTGCTGATACGCAAAAAACTAAAACAACACATGGCAAACATTGTAACATATCAACCTTCACAGGAGTCACGACGTCACGCTGGCCCCTCGAGAACAGAGCAGAACATAACAAAATATAAATTACGAGGGCAGAACCAAAGATACCATAGCACTGCATGATACAATGGTGATATGAGCATCGCATAAACACACAGCAAGCGCTCCACGTTCACCCCATCACACATTCCAGGCGTTACGACGTCTCGCTGGCCCCGCAATGCCCGAAATTCGTCCAGCAATGTTTTCGTGGGGATCGCTCGAAGAGAAATAACCGCTACTGTTTTGAACATATGACGAGTTCAAAAGGGCCTCCGTTTTGACCAGCCAACCACCTGGGAAGACCCAGTCGACCCCCACCCCGTCGGCCCGAAGCAAGCCTCGCCTGAGACATCCTCACTAAATGGAAATCATGGCCTCCAAGACGGCCAAGATGGCCCAAGATGGCCTCCAAGACGGTCCTAAGACGCCTCCAAGAAGGCCAAGAAGGCCCCAAGACTGCCCAAGATGCCCTCCAGTCGGCCCAAGACGCTCCCAAGACGCCCCAAGAGTGCCCCAAGAGGACCTCCAGGGGACGAAAATTTGCTTTAGGTGTCTCGATGATGTCAGCGTTCTCGCGGTTTCGGGCTTCCGACTCTCCAAGAGGCTCCCAAGAGGCCGGCAAGACGGCCCAAGACGGCCCAAGACAGCCCGATTGGCCCCCAAGACAGCCCCAAGACGGCCCCACAGACCTCCAAGACGGCTCTAAAGCGTCCGAAGAATGACCCACGACTGCCGAAGCTCCTGTCGCACCTCAGACGTGTCGGTAGGGCGGGCCGGGCGTTTATGACCCTGAAGGTTGCCGCGCCGCGCATGCTCGTCTTAAACGTCTGCAGCAGCTGCAAAGATGAAGGGTGGATTCGTTCAAAAGGTGGTTTTCGCAGTAGCGTCGCGCACAATCCTTCTAAAATCCTTTAACAGTTTCAAGGGCTCCCACAGTAATGATCATCTGGCACGGTTTATGGACGTCAGAGCGCAGCAATCACGTTGATTCGCTGCGTTGAAATCACAGGACTCCGTCCTGGCGCGATTTAGGATTGTCGGGACGCAATGCCAGTCACGTCGATTCCCAGCGTTGAAGTCCCAGGAATGGTGTCTTTGCGCGATGGAGGATTCTGACGGCTGCCTTTCAATGGGGCACTTCCCACCATGAAAACAAACTATTGCAGGGACCTCTGAAGAGGGAAATTGGAGAGAGGTTATTGCAATGTTGCTGATGCGTCCTGTGTTTACACGGGTCCTCCTCCTCCGCATCCTTCGTCTCCTCCCTCTCCTCCTCCTCCTTTCTCTTGCTCTCCCAAGGGTTCCTCCAAGGGGTTGAACAACGACTGCGGGGGGACTTCGGCCCAACGTTTGGCAAGATAGGCGCTTTCCAACAGGCAGGGGGCAGCGGTGGTTCGCCGCAGGCGTCTTCGAGACAAGCACAATGCAGAAGGCTGTGCCACGAGAAGTTGTTCCTCGTCACGACAATTCCCTGAGAAGGGTGGGCTGGTGGGGATGCGCGAAGCGTCCAAAATTGGGCTGTGCAGGTGGACAGGATGAAGAGTAGCCGCGGAGGAAAATGGGGGAGACCCGCTGCGACGTCTGGCACAGCCACCCCATAGGCAGAGGGAGTTCGTCACATGATGCGAAATTCACCCCTCCCCACCGAATCCCCCTCCTCTTCATTACAGTCGGCCCGTATCATGAGGATGCGCGACAAGGATGCAAGTTCTAGGGCGCCCATCTCGAAGCTTTTCGAGCGGGGCGCGGCCACCGAAAGTGGCCAAGGATAGACCGAGGAGGCAAGGATGCAAGAATACCCTTGAGAAGTTGCCCGTCCTTGCCATGCGGGTTGACTGCATCCATATTCAACACTCCTCGAGAGTTCCTCGAGATTCCAGGGCACGACTCCTGGACGGTGGATAAGGATGCAGTCTAGCGGTGGACGTACATCAGCCGCCAATGAGCACGCTTCGATGGTTGACGGTGGCACCGTATGGGCTTTTCTGCGACATCACGCGTGCTACCCAAGGTCGGTGCAGGGCTTCCGCACTTCTGCTGGCCCCCTGGAAAAAATGCGCACGCGAGTATTACTGAGTACACCCTGCGAAATGCTTTAGAAATCATGGGTTAAGAAATTCATAGTCTCAGAATGTGAATAAAAACCCAGAATGTCTATTCAAATCTTAGGATTTGCATTGAAACATTAAGAATACTCGAGACTCTGGCCGAAAACTTAAGTTTTCTTAAGCATCGCCTAAGGTGTACGTAGGAAGACGAGGGGCCTAGGGGCGTTATTGAGACTACACTTCGGTGCAGGATTTCCCCACATCGGGTATCTGCCTCTACTTACAGTTCCGCTCCAAACAACGAGACTGCTCGCACGTGCACTCAACATCTTTGGATGAGTGGGTCGATGCCGCAGTCGCCGCTGTCGCGGGTGGTACACGCTTGATCGACAAGCGGTAGAAAACGTGCCTCCACAATGTCTTGAAGAGCAAAACTATTCATAAACATAAACTCTCGGAGCTCCGCGCGGATTCCTTGGATCGGCGCTGGACCCCCCCTACCTGGCGCGCCGGAGGCGCCGCCAGAGGCGCCGCCAGGGAGAGCCAGCCCCGGCGCCGATTACAGTCGGGGCTTATTGGAGAGGACATGCGAGAGGACACACGATCCTTCCGAGTGCCCCCTGGCCATAAGAATGTAGAAGGCATGGGTCGCACGAATCACGGGACATCAGTGTACCCTTGATTTGGCAAGGTCGACCTACTAATCCGCCTCGACTGTAGAAACATCTGCGCGAACCTCCGACAACTCATGTTGATGCAGCGTTTTCTTCCTCGGGCGTCGGGGGCAGCACGACGCGCTACTCCTGGAACGCAAACTCCTTGTGGAGGCTCAGAAATTGGCACCAACAACCAAAAACAGAGGGGTGCGTCCACAGGGCAGGATGATCCTAGATTTAGGTCGGGCATGTCCTCCTACAGGCGGATTGTTGGAGAAAAGCGTAAAAAGTCCAAAAAAGGCTCAAAAATATGCAGAAATGGTCGAAACATCCTGTTTGACTCTTTTTGAATATGCCTCCTGTAGAGGGACATGCCCGAATTCAGTCTAGATGTTGGTACTGACGGGAATCTTACGGCCACCTACGAAGCCCGAACACGGTGAGGGCGTTGGATACGGAACCATTGGATGAGGAATCCAGGGTCCGGAAGACGGTGAACTCCCATCGCGGATTGACCAGGAATACCACCGCCGCCCTCCTCGGAGAAGGAGCCCTCCAGGGTCTGAAGCCTTCGGGACACATTCCTTAAACAACGCCTCCACTCGCCATCGCTCGGACGTCCATTTCCTGTGCTTTTTTCGGTTTCGTGCGTGGTTTTTTCGCCAAATGATCAAGGATGCTCCTCGATGGTCCTCGCCGAAGGAAAAATGCACACGTCCGAGCGATGCCAAGTCCACCATATTACCACCATCGCCGAGACCAGGATCATCATCCCTCGGGGCAGGCGCACCGCCGATGCTGGTGCTGGTGCCAGCCTCTGGGCCTCCGCTCCTTGCCCCCGAAGCAGACGTCGAGCATGCACTCCTGGGTCGGGAGGCCGCCGTTTGACTGCTGGGTGCAGACCTCGCGCGCCTCCTTCGACTTCTCGTCGGGGCAGTTGTTGAGGTCTGGCCGGTCGACCGGGACCACCGGCGTCTTCGTCTTGAAGAGGAGCTCCTCTTCAGGGACGCCCGTCTTCCCGATGCGCTCCCTGATCGCCGTCCTGTGAGAATCTCGACGCAGAACTTGCCATCGCTGGTGTGTCCGTTCCCTACGCACTGTCTGGTTTCGTGCGCGTGGTTTTCTCAAGATGGCCGGGGATGCTGCGGGGCACCGATAGGGGGGATAGGCATAGGGGGGATGCATCGACCCGGAATCGGCGATACATCGTCGATAGGTCGGCGATAGGCCTCCGATAGTGAATCCGCACCTTCCTGGGCAGGTTGGGGCTATCGGGCCCCTATCGGCGATCAATGGGCGATTGGGGGTCGATGCATCCCCCCCAATGCCTATCCCCCCGTATCGTTGCCACTGAGCTGCTCCAAGATGTCCACATTTTCTGGCGCTAGCCTCGCCGAGAAAAACGCACACAGTCCGAGCGATGCCAAGAGAAGGACATACTAGTTTTAAGTCGGGCGTGTCCCCCTACAGGGGCATTTTCGACGAGAAATTAAAAATGCTCAAAAACTACTCCAAAATGGTCAAACAAATGCCCAAAAAATAGTCCCCAGACTACTGTTTGACTGTTTTCGAATACTCCCCCTGCAGAGGGACAGGCCCGACCTCCTACTGGCACTGTGCGCCCCCCCCCTGGGAGGCGCGGGGCCGAGCCGAACACGACGCGCAGACACCATATAACTAAAGGGGCCCCAGAACACACAAATAAATACACACAAATAAAATGTTCCCCATATTTTCTCATATTTTCTCGGTTTTTGTCTTCCCCCCGAATTCCCATATTTTCGCATATTTTCCTGGGGATCGACGATTAATTGTGTCTGTGTTTTTTCCCCTCCTGGATAACACGCTGCACCGTTCCCCGGGCGGTGAGGCCCGCAAGTAAAACGACGCGAAGATCGGGACAAAATCGGATCGGGATAACTCGAAATCTCTGAGAATCGGCGGGCTTGGAGGATGTGTTGGGCGCCGCGGCCGCTCCAGAGCCTTCCGGAACGCTCTGAGAGCGCTCCGGAACGCTCTGGAGCGATTTATCCCGATCCTGGCCCTGCTTTCGGAGTGGGCCCTGGACACGACGGGGCAATTTTTTTGGTACCGGTTCCGTTTTGCCGTTTTTGCTGCCGGCTCCGACGCCGTTTTTGTTACCGGCTCCGTCGCCGTTTTTGTCACCGGTTCTGGCTCGGGCTCCAATCCTGGAGCCGTTTTTTGCCGTTTCCAGTCGCCGTTTCTTTGCCGATTCTATGTTCAAGAACCTGTTTCGGAAACGGTGAAAAAACGGCCCTGCCGTTTCCGCGGCCCACTAAGGTGAGGCCCAAAGGCGCCCACCACCGCAGACATGCCAGAAGATTTCTGAGCGCGCGCGCGCGTCGCCCATTGGGGGCCGGCGCGCACATACTGTAGGCATGCTTGGGTGCTGCGGGTCCTGGTGTCGTCCGAGGGATCCCCGTTGAAGTTGCCGCAGTGGCCGTCCTGTCCGGGCACGGCCGACATCCTGATCCTGACGTTGATGTAGTCGCCCTCCGACGCCTCCGTCCATCGGTTGACCTGCACGCTCACGCCCTCGGGCAGTGTGGCGTGCACGACTTTCATCTGCTTGCCCTCGCGGCCCTTCTGCAGAAGCTCGCCCTGGTCGTCGAGCGTGAGGGAGATGGCCGGATCTGTGCTGCTCCAGGAGTCCGGGAACCCCGTCAGGATGGGAGCGTCATCGAAGGTCGCCGCTGTCGCCGATATGCGGAGGACGTGAGCCTTGCCGTTGCTGTCCTCCAGGAAGGGCCCACCAATTGCTATCTCCTTCGTCACGCTCAGGCCGTGCGTAATCGGTGTTGGCTTGTACCTGGCCTGGATGTGGATCGTGGTTGCTTTGACCGTCCAATACTCACCCGGCGTGTAGAAGCTCGAGTGCTGCCCATCGAATGTTACCACGTGGGGGTCTCCAAACACGTTGCACTCCCCGACAGGAGCCTCCTCTGCCTTTGCGGCGGGGCATCCTCGACCCTGGTAACGGCAGCACCAAGCCTTCTTGCTGGTGGGCCACTTTTCCTCCCAGCGTTCAAAGTCCTCGTAGCAGTCATACGGATTGGAGGTCGTCTTCGGGCACCCTCTGTCCAGGTTCTGGCAGCACCACGCTTTCTTGCCATCCGACCACACTTGCTCAAAGTCCTGGTACGAGGCGAAGCAATCGTACTTCGGAGAGGTGGGCTGCGGGCACCCGCGCCCGAGGTGCTGGCAGCACCACGCTTTCTTGCCCACGTCCCACACAGTCTCCCACTGATCGTAGTCGGTAAAGCAATCGAATTGTGGGGGCGCTGGGGATGGACAGGCTCGCTGGAAGCGCTGGCAGCACCACATCTGCTTGTCCTCGGACCAGTCCGTCTCCCACGACTCGAAGCGGTCGTAGCAGTCGAAGTCTATTTCGCGTAATGGCGGGCAGCCTAACCCCATCACATTGCAGCACCAGGCTTTCTTCTTGCTGCTCCATGTGACCTGCCACTGGTCCTTCTGGTACGCCTCGTCGAGGCAGTCGTGCAGCAGCAGCGTCGTGGTCGGGCAACCTCGCCCCTGGTTCACGCAGCACCACTCCTTC
>CAUYUJ010016432.1:37500-92500 GCA_963575745.1 Prorocentrum cordatum | reverse complement strand
AGCCTCACCTTGTCTCAGCTTCGGCCTGCCTCGGCCTCATCCTCAGCCTCAGCCTCAGTCTCAGCCTCAGCCTGTCTCGGCCTGAGCCTGCCTCGGCCTCAGCCTCAGCCTGCCTCAGCCTCAGCCTGCCTCAGCCTCAGCCTCAGCCTGTCTCAGCCTCAGCCTGCCTCAGCATCAGCCTCAGCCTCAGCCTCAGCCTGCCTCAGCCTCAGCCTCAGCCTCAGCCTCAGCCTCAGCCTCAGCCTCAGCCTCAGCCTCAGCCTCAGGCTGCCTCAGCCGCAGATTGCCTCAGCCTCAGCCACAGCCTCAGCCTCAGCCTGCCTCAGCTTCAGCCTCAGCCTCAGCCTGCCTCGGCTTGCCTCAGCCTCAGCCTCAGCCTGCCTCGGCTTCAGCCTCAGCCTCAGCCTGCCTCAGCCTCAGCGTCAGCCTGTCAGCCTCAGCCTGCATCAGCCTCAGCCTCAGCCTCAGCCTCAGTCTCAGCCTGCCTCAGCCTCAGCCTGCCTCAGCCTCAGCCTCAGCCTGCCTCGGCCTCAGCCTGCGTCAGCCTCAGCCTCAGCCTGCCTCAGCCTCAGCCTGCCTCAGCCTCAGCCTCAGCCTGCCTCGGCGTGCCTCAGCCTCAGCCTCAGCCTGCCTCGGCCTCAGCGTGCCTCGGCCTCAGCCTGCCTCAGCTCGGGCATTCAAAATATGGCACAGGACTTGCGTTCTGGGAACACGAAGATCACGAATTGGCCCACAGTTGGCTCCGGGCATTCAAAATGTGGCCCGGGAATGGAGTTCTGGGAAATCGAAAAGCACGAAGTGGCCTACAGTTGGCTCCGGGCATCCAAAATGTGGCCCGGGAATGGAGTTCTGGGAAATCGAAAAGCACGAAGTGGCCTACAGTTGGCTCCGGGCATCCAAAATGTGGCCCGGGAATGGAGTTCTGGGAAGACGAAGAACACGAAATGGCCTACAGTTGGCTCCAGGCATTCAAAATGTGGCCTGGGGATGGTGTTCTGGGAGCACGAAGAACACGAAGTGGTCTACATTTGGCTCCAGGCATGCAAAATGTGGCCTGAGAATGGTGTTCTGTTGGCTCCGGGCAGTCAAAATGTGGCCTGGGATACTGTTTTGGGGAGTCCCCGGGTTCCCGCGGCACCCGTCTGGCATCTGCCCAGACCCCCTGGGGAGTCATGATGCTCTCTTTCGAGACCACTAGAAACCTATCAGTCTTCGCTGTTGGGTAAAAACCTGGAAACACCTTCGCGGGCAATCCACTCAGGGGCCGACGGAGACGGGGACCAGGCTTGACGGGCTGAGTGGAAGAGAAAAGCGGGATGCGACGACTGGGCATCCGCGGCCAAAGCGCACCTGAGACACCAGCCCGCACGACGCAATCTCGCAGCACCGCCCGCGGGAGCGACGAGCGCGCGCGGTCTAGTCAAACTGCGCGAGCGATTGCACATTCGCGAATATCTCGCCAAGCGCCACGTTCCCGATGCAACTGAACAGCCGAAGGAAAGAGACAATGGAATAAACAAGCACAAGCCTGACCACCCGGAGCCCAGCCCGCGCCAACCCCCTGCAGTCTGCGACCAGTCGCCTCTCAACAGCGGCATAAGACCTTCGAACGCCACCAGTTCCGCTCGCGCGCTCTCCCACAAGACGGCGCCCTTGCTGTAGCTGGCGGCGATGAACTTGTAGATGGCGTCGAAGGCAGGCAGCTGATCATGACTGCACATCGCGCAGTGGGACTACGACTTCCCAGACCCACCCAGAAGGGCGGGGCAGCCGAGCGCCCAGCCGAGGCCCCGCCGCACCCGCCAGCACCGCTCCGCCGCAGCCCGGCGCCCAGGACCACGCCGCCCAGCACGCCACCAAGCGAACGCCCCTGCCCCTCTGGACATTTGTCTCGTGAGCCCCGAGGCCCGCCGCGTCGAAACGCACGGAGGCCGACGAAAACCCGTCGGCGACGGCCCTCTCGCCGAAGCCCATCGCGCCCAGGCTGTCCACGCGCGTGCGCCGGGCGCCCCCGCCCCAAGGCAAAAGTTGCCCTGGTTGCAACACCGGGCGCCGCGGCCACTCACGCGGCGGGCCCCCCCAAGCTCGGGAGTCACGCGCTCGTCGAGGCCGGCCACCCGCGAGTGGTCGTTAGCGCGGCCCGTTGGTCTTCTGCGCGGCCCGATGGGTTCTACTGCGGCCCGGCGCGCGGCCAGGTGGGACCCACTGCGGCCCGCGCTGGCCATTCAATGAAAAAGTAATATATATATATATATATATATATATATATATATATATATATATATATATATATATATATATACACATATATATAACGTTTCCTTTCTTAGCTCTGGAAACCCTGGCAACCCTGAAAGGCTGCGTTCCCGCCCAGAAGAAAGAGGCCGCATAAAGGACCAACTGGAGACGCAGTCAGCTTCACCGTCAGCATCATCATCATCATCATCATCATCATCATCATCATCATCATCATCATCAGCATCAGCATCATCATCATCATCATCCTCGTCATCATCATCATCATCATCATCATCATCAGCATCATCATCATCATCGTCATCATGACCACCACCATCATCACCACCACCGTTATTATCATCAGCAGCAGCTGCACCAGCATCACCAGCATCATCATCAGCATCATCATCATCAGCATCATCATCAGCATCATCATCAGCAGCATCATCAGCAGCATCATCCTCGTCATAATCATCATCGTCAGCATCATCACCAACGTCATCATCATCGCCATCGTCCTCATCCTAATCAGCATCATTATCCACATGAGCGACGCCAGCGCGGTCGCCACCATTCCTCGAAGACGCAGACTGCCGCGCGAAGAACTCACAGTCTTTGCTATTGGGCTGGAGCGCGCAGAGTAGTGGGCACCGACTGCTGGACACCCCCCGCCCGGCAACGCGCGGGCCACGTCACGGCGCCGACGGCCACCGCTATTCCCAGATGCCCTCCGCCGCGCAAAGAGCGTGAAATATTTCAAAGCCGGCCGCGGAAAACATCGCCAACCTCAACCTCCCCCCCCCGGGACTGCATTCCGACAGGCTCGAGCGCAGAAGCGGCGACGGTGATGGGGAGACAGCTGCAACGCCCGATCCGCCGCCCTCCGTCTCCTCCGCGAAAAACGGGCACGCCAAAGCTGTCGAAAACCCTATGGGAGAGAAAAGCTCTTCAGGGGGGCCAAGAGGGCCAAGGTGCCCGTCAGGGGTGCCGAGTGGCTCTTCACGGGGGCCTCTTCCGTTCTCGAGGATCTGCATGCTCTGGAGACTTCTGGGCTGCACCCACCAATGCCCACCGGGCCGTGCTAAAGCCCAACTGGCCGCAGGAAGACCCCACCCCAGCCCCCCACCAAACTCCCAGCAGATGCACAGCGCCCAAGCGAAGTCCGCCTGCCGCGCGGCGCAGGCGCGTGAACCAGCCGGCCGTCGGCCGCCAGTCGACGCCCATCCTCCAGCATGGCCCCTGCCGTTCCACATTCGCCTGCCAAGACGGCCCTCAAGCAGTGAAAACTCGGCCGCTCTCGGTCGACCCGGAAGCGGCGGAAAAGAAGCCCCCAGCGCGAAATCCAACACGCGGCCCTCCGCGGCGGCCCCTGCCCCCAGCCCCGCCTCGACGCGAGCGGCGCCCTCGGCGGCCAGCGGCGGGACGCCCGGGCGAGGAAAGAAGGAAGTTGCTCCCCCGCGCACACGCGATGAAAGGCAGCTGGTCGCTCTTCTTGGCCACGAAGAAGACTCCTACCTCCTCGCGGCGCTCTGACTCGTTCAGGCAAATCAGCACCCTCTCCACGTGGCGCAGTTTGGCCAGACGCACGCAAAGCCTCCCGCTGCGAACAGGGGGCGGGCCCCAGCGGGGGGCGACGTCAAGATCTTCCTCAAACGAAAACATCCGAGTATATCCATATATGGGACGAGGGCGCGCACAGGCAGGCGCGATCTCTCGCGGCCGCGACCCTCCCACCGCGGCCCCACGCAAAGATCTGCCCCACGTCGCGGAGACGTCCGACGTTCCGTCCAGCCGACTCGTCGTAGACACTGCGGCCGCGCAGTAGCCCGTTGAAGCATGCTCTCGGCTACCGCGCCCAAGATCCGCGCGCGCACCTTGGACTAATCAAAATTGCGCTCGTGGTCTGAGCGATCGCGGATCGCAAACCAATTCAAGACGCCCACAGCGCCATTGAAGCCCCGGCGGGCCCGCCCGGCGAGCCGGCGCGCCCAGCGGCACTGCAGCTGCGCGTCGGGGGCCGAAGCGCGAGGAAGCCTTGGCAGGGGAACGCCCTGATTTGGACGCCCAAAATGGGCACGGAAAGAATGGGCACAATGCCCAACAACAAATGTTGTCCCAAACCAAGAGCGGCCGCTGTTGGGCGGGCGGCCTCCTGTCTCGAGTAGGCACAAGCCGCGGCGGCGCGGACAGCGAGTCCTGTTCAGAATGAACAAGAACTGCCGCTGGGCATCATACCCATTCTTTCCGCGCCCATCTCGGGCGTCCAGATTGGCAGGGGGAACACCCTGAGAAATCCACCCCGACGACACGCTTGGGCTGATCACAACCGGCGGGCCGCCCGCCTCCGCGGGCGGGGGGGCCATCCTCCCCGTTGGGCGCGGCGCGCTCGCCGCCGCCGACGTCGCCGCGCCCTCGGCCGCCGCCGAGCCCGGCTCCGCGCCCTGCGCCGGCCCCAACAGCGCCGCCGCCAGGAAGCCCCCCGCCAGCCTCGAGCGCGCGAGGGCTCGGCGGCGGGACTCCAGCAGCGCGGTTCTTTGACTTCCCCGGCTCCATCTCCTCGTCGATCCCGCGGAAGACCGCGGTGCGCAAGGCTGGGTCGGTCGCGTTCATCGGGCTCGCCACGCCCACGCAGTAGCGAAGCCCGACCCACTTGGACGGCCTGGCAGGGCCCCCCGCGTAGGCTGCGACGAACTGCGAGACCCGTCTGCACAGCAACTCGATGCTCGCCATGCCAGCCAGGTTGAGCTGGTCCTACGTCCCGGCGCAGGCGATGGCCGACAGCAAGCAGCGCATCTCAATGAACGCGCGATCGCCAATGCCAACCAGACGATCACGAGCACACAGATCAAGCCAGAGCAGCGGCGACCCTCCAGCACTATCTCACGTCTTGGTTATGTGCTCGACCGTCGAGAGACCGTCCACCAGCGGCCACTCCTTGAACTCGTAGCGTCGCACTTTCCGGACCATTTCGCGCCAGGGTTTGCGCCGTTCGCCGTGCTCGTCGTGCTGCACCCAGAGCGCCAGCCTGGGGGCCTGCCGCAACCGCCTCCACCAGCTGCCAGCCCGCCGAGCCTCTGATCATCGCGCGGCTCCCGTCCAGGCGCACGTCGCCCGACTCCAGGGACACCTCGCGACCAAGAGCCCCAGTTCCAGGGGAGGAAACCAGCCAGGCACAGCCTCTGGGCGCCTCGAGCGGGAGGAGCTGGCGGCAGGCGCGTCGTCACCATCGGCAACCACCACCGCGTCACCAGCGTTATGGGCGTCGGCGTCGGGCGGGGCGCCCGTGCTTCTGGCAGCGCCGCCGTCTCCAGAGCGCAGCGGCAGTCGGCGACGCATTCGCGAGAAAAGCACTCGCGAGCCCCCCAGGTCACCATCTCCACCAGATCGTTCAAGGCTCCGCCGCTGTGTTCGCTCTAACGGGTCCGTGACTCCAGGATCCAGCGCTGCAGCTGCTGCCCGCTGACGGGGTCGAAGAAACGGTAGAAGCTGCCGTGAGCCACCGCCAGGGCCACGGCTTCATCTGTGCAGGCGAAAGCTCGACTGCAGCCATCTCCCACCTGCCCTGTCACGTCCTCGGCATACACGTCGTCATCAAGAGTAGCGACCCACCACTAGTATCCGCCCCGCGGGTACAACAGCAGCCTCTCATGCCACACCGCGTCCCGAGGGTAGGAGAGCCCAAGTCGGAGCTGGCCTCAGCTCAGCAAACCATTTTGCCACCTCGCCGGCGGCCCCGCTCGACCACAGGGCGGCCCCGTCGCCGATGGAAGGGCGCTAGCATGACGTCGCTGGCAGCCCGCCGCGCAGCACACCACCAGCAAGATACACTCTCCCGGTGCGACGCCCCACGCGACCCACGTCAGCTCTTCAGACGCCTCCAGGGCCGGGCCGGCCTCGGGCGGCGCCGCCTCAGAGGGGCTTGGCGGCCCCGGCGCGGGCGGCAGCCAGTTGACCACCGCCTCCGCCACTTCCGCCAGTGGGGCAGATGGCGGGCGCTGGCGAGCTCTTCGTCAGCCACGGCCCCAGCTCCAGGGCCACCACCGCCGCAAAGCCAGCCGCGCCGGGCGCGGGCGGCGACGGCGGCGGCGGCGGGGGCGGCGCGGGCGGCCAGACGGGCGCGTGGCACACGCAGGCTGGGCAGCTCGTCAAGGCTGCCACGACCGCCGCCAGCCACCCGCCCAGCAGCCGCAGGCCCGCCCAAGCCGCCAGCACGCCCACCGGCCGCCCCGACCGCCAGCGCGTCGCTGGCACCGGGGACCATGGACCGGCCCCCCGCTCATGCACTTAGAGCCGAGGTGTCAGTGGAAGACGGGAAGCATTCGAGACAACAACGCGCAAGCACTCACACATACTAGATCAACGCATGCGCACCGCAGAGAAAGATTCGACCAGAATGCGGGGATGGCGTCGACACGGGGTCTGGATGGTATGTTGGCATTTGCACCGAGCGGGGCGGCGACGAGGCGGCCACGAGACGCCAATGGAGCGCCCACCAGGAGTGGAATTGCGGGGATGCCCCAGGCGGGAGCAGCCGGAACACCTTCGGCGGAGGCCGCCAGATGCTTCTCGGGGCCCTCTTGGGAAGCGCTGGCTACGGATGCGAAAGCCAGAAAGCAATAACCCCTTAGTGCAAGCACGGCTTGGGCAACAAGCTCTCAAATTCAGTGCGAGGCGGGGGTGATTTTCAGTCGCCCATCCTTCTTCGGTGTAGACCATTTCGAGTCCCACTGCTCAAAGTCCTCGAAGCAGTCGTACGGATTCGAGGTGGGCTGCGGGCACCCCTTGCGCGTGAACTGGCAGCACCACTGTTTCTTCTCGATCGACCAGCCTTTTTCCCAATTGTTCAGGCCAGCGAAGCAATCGAACGGAGCCGAGGGTTCCGTGCGGTTGCAGCCCATGTCGAACATGTCGCAGCAAAACAGCTTCTTCGCATTTGACCAGTCGGTCTGCCACCTGCGGACGAGATCAATACCCCCTGCTATGTCTCATCGATAGATCGCATCCTGGCCCCTACTGGGATCGGCGCGGGGGTTGCTAGGGGGATAAAGGAGTGTATCACTAGATGCCAAGGTGGGTTATATCTGGCCCAACCTAGTTGATAAGTGGAGCACAAGTGTCCCACGTGGCTTAGGTGGTTAGATATATCTGCTAAGTGGCAGCCCGGATCGATAGCCCCCTAAACCATGTAGGGCATGTGTATCCCACTCATAAGCTAGGTTAGGCCAGATCTGACACACTTTGGCACCCACTGATAACTCCCTATTACCTTAGCAACCCCCGCGTCGATATCGGCAGAACCCTGCGCAATGCGCCCGAGCGCGAAATCTCCCCTTTAAAGGTTTGACCCAGACCCGCCTGTCAAAGTCCTTGTAGCAGTCGAAGGCCAGCGAGGTCGTGGACGGGCAGCCCACGCCCTGGTGGTAGCAGCACCACTCCGCCTTCAGAGGAAGAAGAGACGGCATACACATGAACTTTCGGGGAGGTACAATAAGGAGACCAGAGGGACACACATGACTCGACGCAAGTGCCAGAATGTCCCAGACGTGTCCGCATTGCAATGATTTGCCCCTGCCCCTCCATCTGCCAAAGTTGCATGGAAATCCGCCGACCCCTTGTGGGTCTCCAGGCGTGTGAGATTCTTCCACCCCAACCTGATCGGACAAGAACGGGAAGCGCAGCTTTAGTACAATGGGCTTGGTGGGCGAAGATGACAAAGAAGATGAAAAAGAAGAAGAAGAATAATGATAAAGAGAAGAAGAAGAAGAAGAAGAATAACAGGAAGGCGAGGGCGACGAGGAGGCGGTGACAAGGACGACGTGGAGAACGTGAGGATAGCGAGGAGCATGAGGACAGCCAATAATCTTCCCCCCCTTGGCACCCCAAGCAAGGAAGTTGACCCCCCGCCCCCGACCCCTGGTGGTTTCCCCCACGAACTCACCAGGGGCCCCGGGTGACCACCCCCAAAAATCACCAGGGGAGGTCTGGCCCTCCATGGGCTCCCTCTGGAGCTCCGAAGCGGCCCCTGAAGCCTCCCAAGAGGCCCCCAAGACGATCCAAAAGGGCCCTGGGTCGCCGACAGGTTGTTCCAAGACGCCCGCGATGGCCTCCCGACGGCCCAAAATGCCTCCAAGACGCCCCAAAAGGTCTCCTAAATGCCTCCCAAGAGGGCCCCACAAAAGCAAACATCGTCCCATCCGTTCCGGAAAACGTACACGTTTTGCATGTTCGCCTCTTCGGACTTCATACGTCCAAGCCTGCACAAATGGCGCCGAACTGGACTCCAAGACGGCCCAAAAATGCTCCGCAACGGCCAATTCGGCCAAGAAAACCCCCAAAACGGTCCAAGAGAACCCCGGGACGGCTCCAGGAGGGGGCCCAGAAGGTAAAACCGGACGGAAACTTCGAGCATTCGGCCCCAAGACGCCCCCAGGTTGCCCCCAAAATCACCCAAGAGACCCCAAGAGGCCCCCAAGAGCCCCCAAGAAGCCCAACGACCGCCTCCATGACGCCCCCGAAAGCCTTTTATATACACGAGACCCCATCAGCCATCCGAACGGCCCCCGACCCACAAGCCAGGCCAAGTGGCGGGATGGGCCGACGGCCCTGCGATGATCATTCCTCTGGCGTTTTGACAGATGCCCGCCATCTGTGAACGCTGGTTTTCGCAAGTTTCCCCATGCGTGCGCTGCGAACACTGAGAATGTCAGCCGCGGCAAATATAGTGACCTCACGGAACATCCCTCGGGACTCTGACACTAAGCCTCCCCTAGCCACCGAGAGAACTCCAAAGAGGAGCCACGAATCATCCTGAGACTCGGACCCAAAACCATGCCAGGATGGACCGAAGGCCATGAAAGATTTCAGTCCACGAGCCCGCACAGGGTCTCCAGATCCAGGGTGGGAAACGTTCCAGGGGCGCCGAACTCTTTCAGAACGGTCACCGGAGGCCTCTCAATTAAGGCCCCAAGAACAGATTCTGATCGTTCCTCCTCCTCGCCCTCTTCCTCCTCCTCCTCCTGCTCCTCAACCCCCACATCCCCCTTCTCCTCCTGTTCCGCCTGGGGCCCCGAGCATTCGCGCGCTGCCAGAAGCGCTGCAGCGGGTCTCACGGATTGCACTTCAGGGTGCCGTTCTGGCGAGACCGCGCGAAATTCGGTCCAACGACGAGCTGAGATGTCGGCAGTCTCCTCTTGCGAGTGCCGAATCACTCGCTCGCTTGCCGAATCCGCGCCGTGAACCCGAGGGCTTTGCAACCCGCGCATTCAACCTTACTCTCTTCCTTGTTGGAGTGATAACACTCCTGTCTGTCGCACTCGTTCTCCCACGCTGCGCACGTCAACTGTCGCGTCAACCGTTTCGCCGCATCGGCTACTCCCTTCGCGGTTACGCCCAAATTGTCACACGCTTCACAGACCGCCCTGGTGTTTCTCTTTCTCCGATGCTCCTCCACCTGCTCCAGCTTCAGCTGCATCGTGTCCCAAAAAATTTCCCCGCAACCTGGCTCGCAACAGGTCAGCGGCTTTGCTTCCGCTTTCGGGGCCCGCATCGCCAGTCGAGGAGTATAACGCAGCGGCGACACCCGTGCGCAGCAAAGCGCGGCCCCCTCCCATGCCATCTGGATGGCCCGTCCGAAGTGACGCTTGACAACGCTACTTCGACGCGACTCGACGCTGAATCGACGCTACATCAGCGCAGACTCTTCGCTTGCCGTACGCTGCTTGACGCTGCTGCACTTTGAAGACGGACTGCCAAGCTACACAGGACTCACAGGATGTGCTACCAAGTGGTCGAAGAGAATAAGGAAGATGCGGAAGGAGGGATCCCCAACCTTTGGCAATTCAACAGCTCTGAGCTGTAGGCCCCCCGAACTGTCAACCCAAACCCCAGCCCGAAGCTTACTCGAATCCGCCAAGCACTTGTGGGTTTCCAGACATGTGAAATTGCCCCCACACACACACACACACACACCAATCCTCCCCCCAGCGACACCAAACAGAGACTTTCACCTCCCCCACCCATGGCCCCAGGACGACCCACACGGGAACACATCCTGGGCGAAGCCAGGTTCTTGTCGTGATTGCTGGCAGTTCGTAGACGGCCCCAAAGACACCAAACACGGTCCAAGAAGGTTCCGCCGAGCCGCCGAGAGGTCGGCCCAGAACGCTCACGAGGCGTCCGACACGTTCCAAGCCTCCAAGAGCACCCCTCCAAGAGTCCCAAAATGCAGCAATCGTCCCATTCCCGTCGGAAGACGCTTGTGTGTAGCAGATTCCGCTCTTGGGCTTTCACAACGTCCACAACGGCCCAAAAGGCCGTCACGGTCACCCCGGGATGGCCTGGAAGGACCCCAAGAGAGGGCCATGACGCGAACTGACTGCCCGAACTCTTCGCCGCAAGAGTGCTCCGTGGCCGCCAGCGAGCGCCCTGCAGGCCCTGATGAGACCCACAGAAGCCCGAAGATGATGCCCCAGAGGCATCCCACACTGCCTCACCATCCTCCTCCTCCTCCTCCTCCTCCTCCTCCTCCTCCTCCTCCTCCTCCTCCTCCTCTTCCTCCTCCTCCTCCTCCTCCTCCTCCTCCTCTTCCTCCTCTCGTGGCGCCCCCCCGACCCGACCCGAGTGAATCTCCAGGCACACTGCAGCGATTCGAAGAGTTCGGCGAATGAGGCGCAAGCCTGTAGAATAAACGTTACCCTTCTCGATAAACTTTCGGAGGTCCACTCGGAATGCCTGAATCGGCGCTGGGCCTCCCTACCTGGCGCGCGGAGGCGCGGAGCGCGCCAGGGGTGCCGCCAGAGGCGCTGCCAGGGGGGCCCAGCGGAGATCGAAGAAATCCACGCGGAGCTCCAAGGTGCTCCTTGGTTTGCGGGCCATAACTCGGCTCTCCAGCGGCCGTTCGGGACGATTCCGGCACCCCGGGAACGCCCTCGAGGAGGCGCAGCCGATGGAAACCAACCCAAGTATCGACAACCCCCGAAAACTTTCGAAGTCCTCCGAAAACTCCTTCACCGCCCCGCCGATTCCCTCCTTTCCTCATGATGTTTCTGCCGTCGTCTCTTCTTCGGGCCTTGTCCTCTTTCCAGGCACTCTCTGCGCCGGCGTAGCAGTCGAACGGGAGCGAGGTCCGCGGCGGGCAGCCCTGGCGCGGAGCGTTCAAGCACTGCCTCTCTCCCCGACGACCTCCAAGTTCCCGAGGGGGGGGGAGACAGGCGGGGCGGGCCCCGGCACTCGATGTCTCTTCTGGCCGCCAACCAAAGCACCCCAACCTAAGTTGCCCCGATACGCAACACGCAACACGTAGCGTATCGATACGGAGCTCAGCACGTAGGCTGAAAACGTAGGCCCGACGCGATACATTCGCCAAAACGTGGCCCAATACGTGGAACCAACACGCAACGTATTGACACGGACGTCTCGAACACGGGACGTATTGCGTTTCAAAACGGGCGTATCGAGGCAACTAAGACCCCAACCCAACCCGAAGACACGAATTTCGGATTGGGGGGGCTACGGGCTCCATGTGTGTTTTTTCCATGTTCCCCGAGCACCCCCCCCACTGGAAATGAAGGCAAGTCGGGGCCCTCGGGTTGGTCTGGGGTGGTTTCGTGCGCGGTGATCTTCAAAACGAGGACCAACACCACAGGAAGGTTGGGAATTCATGACGAAAGGTTTTTGCTATCTTCGGCCTTGGGGGGGGCCCCACCAGCCCTCGGGACCGTCAAAAAGCGACTCGGGATGAAAAACTGGTCCTGGGGAAAAGGGTCTGGGCCCCGACATTCGACGTCTTGACGTTTTCAATACGGGACCCACGGAAATCCCGACCCTTTCAGAAGGGCCGGTTCTTCATCCCGGGACCCTTTCTGACTGCCCCACAGCCTGGTAAGGGCGCCTGGACCTTGGCATCCACTGATAACCCCCCTATCCCCTTAGCAACAGCCCCCCGCCGATCCCAATGAAGAATGTATGGGGCGGCGTGGCCGCTCCAGAACGCTGCAGAAAACGCTCTAACATCGAGATCCAACTCTGAAATAAAATGCAGCATCTTGGAAAATTGCGACATTTCGATGCTGCATTTGTTCGAGCTGGATCGATCTGTGAGGGTACCGGGGCTCGAGACAGGGCAAAGTCGCCCGGCGCGAGAAAATGCGACGCTCAGGTCCCCAGAGATCCGATGTCGCGTTTTTTTCAGCACGGGGTCCCCGGAAGGGTCGACCCCTTCCCCACGGCCGATTTTTCATCCTCCCTCGCTCGAGGTCGACGGGCGTCGTCTTCCGGGGCGCGCCCCAGCCTGGCCACGCCAGATTCCGATGCCGGGCGGGCCGCTCTGGCGTACCCCTCATTAGCTCCCTCGCTGAGGGTCTCTTTGCCTCGTCGTGCACCTGTTCGGTGCCCCCCCCACAGCGCCTCCTGCTCCGCCGGCCTCGGCGGCCCTCTGCCGTCTCTGCCTGCACTGGGGATGGCCGTGGCGCCCTTGCCTCCCCCCCCTCGCTTCTCTCGGCCCTGCCTGGCGTCAGGCCGGCCCTCCGCCTCTGGAGGTGGTCTGCTTTGGCCGCCGCCCCGAGTCGCCCCGCAGGTCACGGGTGACCTCGGCTCCCCTCGGCGCGATGGGTATCTGTACGGGCACAGGCTCGTTGTTTCTCCCCCGCGGCCCTCGATCAGTTCGGGACCGCCTGTGGCCCTCCGGCCACGCCTCCGCCCCGCCTTGACGCCTGGGCTGATTCTGCCGCCTGCGCCCCGCCCCGCCCGCCTTTGCTGTGCCTGGTTTCCAGGCCGAACCCTCACATCGAGACGGTCTCCTACTGGTCGCCGCTGGCCCACGTGCTAACGTGCGGCTCACGTGACCTCGGCACCCGCTGGCCCTTGGCGCTGCGTGCACACCTTCGCCTCCAGCTTTTGCTGGGCACTGCCCTCCAGCACAGCTTGCTGCCTGGCAGCCTGCCACGCCGCCCCCCCAGCTGCCGCCCCGCTGCTGCTGGTCCCCACTCCCGGCGCTGCCCGGCCACGCGCCTGACCCTGCTCTGAGCGGGCTCGGCCTCCGTCTCCCTCCCGCCACCGCTGGGCGTCCTCATCCTCCTCCCCCCTCGCGCGCGCGGCCTAATTCGCGCTCGTGCTTTCTAACGACATCCGACAGCGCAGTCATTCTGCCCAGCCGCCAACATAAAAAACCGTGTTTGTGTGTGTGTGTTTCTGTTTGTGTTTGTGTTTGTGTTTGTGCTCGTGCTCGTGCTCGTGCTCATATTCATACTCGTGTTCGTGTTCGTGTTCGTGTTCGTGTTCGTGTTCGTGCTCGTGTTCGTGTTCGTGTTCATGCTCGTGTTCGTGATCGTGTTCGTGGTTGTGTGTTTGTATGTGTGCTTGTGTTTGTGTTTGTGTTTGTGTTTTTGATTGTGATTGTGATTGTGTTTGTGTTTGTGTTCGTGTTCGTGTTCGTGTTCGTGTTCGTGTTCGTGTTCGTGTTCGTGTTCGTGTTCGTGTTCGTGTTCGTGTGGGCGTGCGTGCGTGCGTGCGCGTGCGCGTGCGCGTGCGCGTGCGCGTGTGCGTGTGCGTGTGCGTGTGCGTGTGCGTGTGCGTGTGCGTGTGCGTGTGCGTGTGCGTGTGCGTGTGCGTGTGCGTGTGCGTGTGTGTGTGTGTATCGATATAGGTCGAGGCAGAAGAAGAGGAATAATAATGAGAGGAAGAAGAAGAAACAACTGCATAAACATCTACTTTCCGAGACCCGCGCGGATGTCTTGGATCGGCATTTGGCCCCCCTGGCGGCGCCACTGGCGCCGCCCCTGGCGCGTTCCGCGCGCCAAGCAAGGGGGTCCAGCGCCGACCCAGGAAACCCGTGCACACCTCCGAAAGTTTACGTTCCTGCCGCTTCTGATCACTCGAGGGAGGGGAAAGAGCGGGCGCAGGGGAGGGGAGGGGCGAGACTGGCAACAACAGGACACGCAGGGGCTGCTTGGGAAGGGCAGCGTGTCGAGCCCCCCCCGGATGCAGGCTCCTTCTCTGCGAGGCCGAGCCGGGCGGGATCCCCCCTCTGCGAAAGGGGAACGGCACGAGGAAAGGGAAGCAGGGGGGCTGGAGCGAGCTTCCGCGCTCCGCGCCTGGCCCGTGTGGACGCAGCACCAGGACTTCTTCTCGAACGACCAGTTCCCTGCACCCACGCCGAGGATCCGTCCACACCCGCCGCTTTTCGGAGCAAGGCGGGCTCAGACAACCGCAGCTCAAAATCTGGTCCCTGGACCCCTCCCGGGGCACACACACACACACACAAGTTGTCCGAGCTGCGTCAAGCCGCAGCAACGAGGGGGCGCCCCGAAAGCAAACTACCGCTGTCTCAAATCGCCCTCTTCTGAACGATGGAGGCGTGCCCCAGCGGATCTCGCGGATCGTTGAGATCGGCGCGGGGGGCGCACAGGGGATGGGGAGGTAATCAGTAGAAGCCAAGTTGGGTCATGTTCGGCCTAACATAGTCTATATGTGGATTACAAATTCCCCGGTTGGCTTAGAGGGATTTGCTATACCCCCGTCAGATACGACCCACTTTGGCATCCACTGAGACCCCCCCGCGCCCCTTTAGCAACCCCCGCTCCGATCCCAGCAGGGCGTTGGGAAATGCTAGTGATGCCCAACGAACGCCTGAGGCATCCTCCCAGGGTCACGCCTCCGAATCTGCGGATATGGATATGGCCGGGCTTGTGCCGTGACGAAGTTGCGCGGTGGTCCCTAACTCTCTGACACCGTGTGAATCGCTCGACCTCGAGCGAGCGAGGTTTACCGATGTAGGCGCCGACAATTTAATTGACAACTCTCGGGGACGGTTTTCTACATCCGCCAATGTTCGCCGGCCTCCCGCCAGCTCCCGCCGGCACCAGCACCTTGGTTTGACGTCAGCTGCCTTACGCGAGCCTTCCACCACCGTCCGCCGAGGCAGATATACAATTTTTCAATGTTTCGAGGGCGACGCCCTGTCTGCAACGCGACGTGTGCATACATACGAAATACACACACGAAGTTAAATCTTCATAGGTGACGCAAAATCCGCCACCGTGGCCCTGGCACGACGTGGACTGACCAAAGACTCACGCAGCACTGAAACGCTTGCGTTGCTGCTGCAGCCAAAATTCTAACTCTCTAAAGGCCTGAACCAATGGTTTCTCGGGCCGGCCTGGGGTCTGCCAAAATCGCTCGCGTCGGCCAACCCCGCTTGGGGGAGACCCAAAAACAAACCCTGATAGCTCCAGCAAGCCCCCACAATGGCCAACGAGGGCCCCAAGTAGTTTCAAGATCACAAGACGCGCAAGATGGCCTCCAGACGACCACACAAGCACCCAAGACTTCCCAAGAGAGCTCCAAAACAACAACAAAGAGCCGCGCCCGGACGGTGCATCGGCAGGCGATGTGCACATGCATAGGAGGAAAATGTCCCTGAGCATCGGCCGGCCACCACTTGCAAGCTTTGTGCAAATGGCGCGCGGGGGCAAGCAGCAACATTCCGCCTGAAGAGGGCGGGGGGGGCGGGGAGGGGAGAGGGAGGAGGGAGGCGAACGGGAAAAGCGAGGAAGCTCATCGCAGTCACACTGAGGTGTTTCCAAAATTCTTTGACAACTGCATCCCATTCCCACGGTGAACAATCCAATTGAATCTGCAAGCGGTCGGGGCCGTCTTCTGCGACTCTCAGCGCGCAAACGTGCATGTAGCTGGTCCATTGCAAGCGCGGTCTGCCGCGATTCTTCAGAAACCGCCATTCCCGTGGCATCAAAAAGCGCGCCTCGCCGGTCTGGAAAACCATTGTTTTCGGCAGCGATTGCGAAGGTGCCCTTGCGAATTTCCCATAGAATTCAAGCTGCCTCTCCGATGATATCATTGACAATGGAGGAGATGTGTTTCAAGCCGCACGCGCCCATTGCTGATGACGGGTAAAACTGCCGGCTGGGTCTTCAATACTCTGCGAAGCATTTGGCTTGAAATCCATCCAGTCTGTTTTTGTCCGCGTGCACTAATACGCAAGATTCCAGCCCATACGATAATTTGTGGGAGAGGGGGGGGGAACAAACAAACAAACAAAACGCAAGCGCGCAGCGCTCGTAGCTTGTGCTGTGTGGTCATGTTTGCGTGGTTCCAAGCACCACATCATTTGTCAAATGCCCCTTTTGCTTTTCCGAGACGGCTCGCAATTTCACAGTTGGGCCAACCATCTGCGCTTAAGAGACCACCAAGATAAACAACGTTGCCTTTAGATTGGATTGATTCTCCATTCGGCCCCGCAACCGTAGCAGCCGATCCGCTTTTCAATCATAATGTTTTGTCAGCGTTCAAGTCGAGCCCAAAAGATTCCCCAATGTTTGACACGATATTGAGATGCCTCTGAAGTGACTCCAGACAATGTGCCACGAGCAGCGCGTCGTCGGCATGAAGCACGTCATTCGTGACCACAGACGGCGCGTCCTTGAAAGGGCCCGGCCGCGCGTGAATGTCCTTGTCGACGGCCTCAAGGAGCACCGACACAACGATTACGAACAGGTAGAAAGATAAAGGACAACCTTGTGCAATTCCAGCCTGTTGATCATTGTTGCTGCGATGTGGTTGCCCCATCTTTGACGACAAACGCGCGCGCCATAAAAATCGCGGCAATCATGTTCAACATGGCGGGTGGCACTCGAAAGTGGCGGAGTGCGAACAGTAGCCCCGCTGGTCTGATACGACCAAAAATTTTGCTCCAGTCTAGCAACAGCACGAAGAGTTTCCCATACTTGTCCTCCAAAGCAGCATCAATGAGTCTTCGCAGCAGAATCAAGAGAGCCCCAAGAGCATCCTGAAGAAGGCGCGAAGGAGCAAACCATCATCCAAATTCTTGGGGAAACTCACACTGTTAGAATACTCACCCGCTCGGTTTCGAGAGCGCCCACAACGGCACATGAAGCCCCACAGATCGCCCCAAGACAGCCCCAGGACGGCCCAAAAAGGCACCAAGACGGCCAAAGGGGCGCCCAAGACGGCCCCTGAAGGCCCCAAAAAGAGACCCCAAGAGAACCCCAACACGGGGAACCTGAACTGAGATTTCGAACCCCCCGCCCGAAGCGGACCCCCGAACCTGCCAGCAAGCCCCCCAGAACCCCCCAAGCCCCCAAGACGCCCACAGCAGGCCCCCAAGATGCCTCCAGGGGCACTCCCACGAGGGGCCCAAGAGACAGCAGGCAGCGATTTCCATTAGGTTTCTTACTTATTGCGGCGCGTTCGTTTCTCCGGTTTCCCGACGACCTAAAGCTAAGAGGCGCCAAAGATCGCCCCAAGAATGCCAAAGAGGCCCCCAGAAGGGTTCCCAAACGACCAGAAAGACCCCAAAACGCCGAAGAGGCTTCGCTTGCCACCGGGGTGCCCGGCGTGCTAAACCCTTTCGGCGTCGATTATTTTAGAACCCCCCCCGGGGCTCCGGCCCGCCCCGCCGGCCACCCGGAAGGGCGCGCAAAAGGTGGCTGCAAAGGGTTCTTCGGCTTCAGACGGCTCCAGGATGGCCCAGGCCGGCCTCAAAGATGCCTCCAAGATGGCCAAGATGGCCTCCAAGACGGCCTGAGGGGGCCCAGCCCAAGATACTTCCAAATACGTCCAGGAAGCATTCAAGACGGCCCAAGACTGCCCGAGAGGTGTCCAAGAGACCTCCCAGACGGCCCACGAGGCCTCCGAAAAGGTCCTCCAGGAGGACCCGAAGATGCTAAAATCATTGATTGTCCTTCGGTTGTTGAGCGATGTTCGCAATTGCTCTTTGCGTGCCTTCCGACGGCCCAAGACGGCCCAAGAGGCCCCTATGATCGCCCCCAGAGCGCCCAGGAGGCCTCCACGACGGCCTCAGGACTGCCCAGGAGGCCCCCAAGACGGCCCCAAGAGGGCCCAAAGACGGCCCAAGAGGCCTCTGAGACGCCCAAGGAAGCCTCCAAGACTGCCCCGGAGCACCCCAAGAAGGTTCTAAGTCGGCCCCCAAGACGGCTTCCGACGGCGTCAGACGGGCCAGGGGCCCACCAAGACAGCCCAAGATGGCTCTAAGATGGCCTAAGAGGCCTCCAAGAGAGCCCCCAGGAAAGCCCGAAGAGGCGAAAATCACTGATTCCCCATTGGTTTTTTTTCTGGCATTTTGGCATCTGCTTGTTTCGGCCTTCCGACTGCCCGAGACGGCCCGAGAGCCCCCAAAGATCGCCCAAGAGGCCAAGATGGCCACAGAGAGGCCCAAGAGGCCTCCAAGACGGCCCCAAAAGGGTCCAACGACGGCCCAAGAGGCCTCCAAGACGCCCAAGACAGTTTCCAAGACGGCCCTAGAACAATCCAAGAGGGCCCCAAGTCGGCCAAGAGAGGCCCCCATGACGACTTCCGACGGCGTCAGACGGGCCAGGAGCCCACCAAGACGGCCGAAGATGACCCTAAGATAACCCAGAACGGCCCAAGAGGCCTCCAAGAGAGCCCCCAGGAAAGCCGGAAGAAGCCAAAATCATTGATTGTCCTTAAGTTTTTCCCCAGATTTTAGCACGCGCGTCTTCCCGGACTTCCAGAGGCCCGAGACGGCCCAAGAGCCCCCAAATATCGCCCCATGGACGCCCAAGGAGCCTCCAGGATGGCCCCAGAGAAGCCCAAGAGTGCAGCTGCCTGACCTGCCCGCCCGTCAGAGCCTCGGACTCGGCGGCGAAGGGAGCGCCCGCCGATTCCCCCACAGGCGAGCGCGCGAAAGGGACAACCGCCCGCTGGCCCAATGGAAGGTCAGGCCCGCGAACACGCGCTCGCTGCGCGGCTCGACAACCCCTCGGTCAGCAGGCCGCGCTGCTCTTAGGTTTCCCTTCCCTGGATGCAGCCCCGCAGGCACTCCGCAGCGTCTGCGCCCGTGACGGCGACCCCGTCGACGTAGATGGCCGCGGCCGCGGACCCAGCTAAACTCGGGGCCGCCCGTCGGCCCTCGACCAACGAGTCGGGCGAGAAGCCGCTCCGGAGCACGCACTGGGTTACGATCTCCCGGCAGAAGTACAGCGACCAGCTCCAGCCCGCGGGCGAGGCCACCAGTCGACGGGGCGAGGCCACTCCTCCTTCGGGAAATCCGAGATCAGGACGCGCACGTCGCACGGCGTGGAGATCCACCTCTGGGGGGACAAAGAAATCGGAGAGACCGTCGGGGAGGGCCACGCGGTAGAAACACGCCTCGACATCCACCTGGGCAAGGTTCAGCCCCTCGCCCCAGGGGGCGCACATGCCTCGCCGCGCCCCAGCCGCGGGGAGCGAGGCGCGCGCTGGCTGCTCGAAAAACTGGCCCACCCGCCGCGCGACGAGGATCAGCCGGAGCGCCCCCGAGCCCTCGGGCGCGAAGAATGCCCCCGGCGTCGCCTCGCAGGGTGGACCGAGGCCCACCGCGCCAGCGTCCAACAAGTCACCCACGAACTTTGCGAAGGACGTCTTGCTGCGCATGAGCTCGGGGCCGCAGCGCGGCTTCACCGGCTCGCCAAGGGGTCGAGACTGCGACGGCCGCTCACGCCGGCCCCCCCGTAGATCAAGCGCCCCCCCCTGCAGCAGCTCAGCACCGCTGCGCTTCGGGCCCGGGGTCGGCAACGCGACAAACTCGCGCTTGAAGGCGGCCGGCCTCTGGGGCTCGGAGAGGCACCCAGGGGCAGACGCGCGCAGCTCTCGGAAGGCTGCCGCGCCTGAAATGTCCGAGGGGCGATCCTTTGAACAGCATCCCGAACCTGCTGATCGCCAAAACATTGCCCACTGCCGAGATCAGGTCCGCCCCGGCGCCCGTACACAGGCAGTTCAGCGCCGCGAAGACCTCGTCCGTTCAGGAGTCGACGAACGACCGGCGACGCGCGCGCGAGCGCACCGCCCGGCAGCAAGAGGAGCTCCCCTCGCTGCCCGCACGCCCCGGGATCGACGCAGGAAGCAGATCCCGGGGCACTGGCGTCGCTCGGTCACGGGCCACCGCGGCCGCCACCGCGGCCGCCGCCACTCGCCTGGTCGCCGGCAGCGTCCTGGCGGGCCTGGAGTCGGCGAAGCTCTGCGGCCTGGGACTCGACCTTCCTCTGCAAGGTCTCCTGGGTGTCGCTGCTCACGCCACCTCCTCCTCGAGCGAGCTGACGCTCCTCTCGAAGCTTCATCTTCTCCTTCATGATGGCACTCTAGCAGCGCGTCCTCGTTCGGATTGTGCTCCACGAGCGCGGGAGCCACCATGGTGAGCCCCCCGGCCTTCCCGGGGCCCATGTGCAGACGCTCGCAATCCAGCGTCTCGTCGACCTGGCGAGGCACCAGTCGATCGCGGCACCCCCACTCCGCCATCTGCGCCCGTCGGGCCAGCACCTCGAACGCCGCCACCTCGCCAATCTCGCCCTGGTCGTAGCAGAGCCCGAACTCGAAAGCACGCATCGCCATCCCATGATTGGCCCCCCCCGGCCCGCCACGGTCAGCCACATCTCGTGGAGCCACTTGGTGCGTTGGGCCCGGGGGCGGCAGCCCTGCTCGCAGCTGTAGAGCGAAGAGACCAGGCCGCGGCCCTGGGGCCCAGCATGGGCCGGTTGTCCCACGGCGTCTCAGACAACATCTCGACCGTCTCATTGAACAGCCGCTTCCGCTCACCGCGGGCCGAGTATTGGCCGGGTAGATGCGGGCGCCCATATCGAGCTGCGTGCCGCCGCTCTTGAGATCCAAGGCTCGGGAGAACATCGCCTTGCCATCGAGCCGGCCAACGGCGAACTCTCCAGCGCGGCAGTACCCGCCAAGGGTGCCTGCAGCCAGCCGCTGGCCTGTCGGGGCGCCCCATGAAAATGACACCGCGCACCACTCTAGAGGTTTCAGCGCCGGCAAGCCCCGGCCCCCGATTTCAAGAAGTCGAGCTCCCGCGGCTGCTGTCCCCGTCGCTGTGGCTGCTGTGACCGCTGGCTTCCCGCGGAGACGCGTCGTCGGCACGGGCCGCGGGTCCGCCGCGAAGTCGATCGCGTCTACGCTCACCAGCGGGGCGGGCACCCAGTCGGAACCGCCATCCCGTTTCGCGCCCCTGCGCCGAACGCCGAGCGTCTCCACAACACTGTTCGAGTTGTCCAGAACCCAGAGCGCGGAGACGGCCACCACGCAATCCCTGGCCTGGCCCGTCAGCGACGAGAAACAGGGGAGCGCTATCTACGCGAGATTGCTGAAGACGCGAGCGCCCCCGAGGATGCCAGACTGGACTGAGGGCGACATGCGCGGGTCGTCCAAAAAGAGCTTGAGCGAAAAAGCTACGGACAGAATAGCGCACACACGGCCATGGCCTCAGACGGCCCCACGGTGGACGACAAGCTGGTTTGAAAACGGAAGCATATTGTGGTTATCCACCGCTGGCGCCAGGGAGACACTCTCCTCGGATCCGCCGCGGCGCGGCATCGAAGGCGAAGGCCCAAGGGCCAGCTTCAGCGCCCAACCGATATCCTGAAACGGCCGAGCGCCTGAGCCCAAGTGGCCACATGACTTCGAGCAGAGAAGAGGATACACTTTGGCGTTGGCACACGACGGCGTATGCGTGCACATGCATGTACGTGTGAAAGTAGGACTCCATACATATATATATATATATATATATATATATACATATATACATACATACATACATACATACATACATACATACATACATACATACATACATACATACATACATACATACATACATACATACATACATACATACATACATACATACATACATACATACATACATATATATATATATATGTGTGTATGTATGTATGTGCCGATTCTGGGTCAGAGAACATATATATATATATGTATGTATATGCCGATTCTGGGTCAGAGGCGGACTTCAACCTTGAAAGCCCGCGCTGGGGCCGCCGCAGCGTCGAAGCACGGCACGGCCCTGCCGCGCGAAGCACCGGCGTGGGCCTTCCCACGTGTCGAGGCCCAGGTAGCAGTTGTACGGGAGCGAGCTGGGCTCTGGGCACCCGAGGGCCTTGGTCGTCGGCGGGCATCGGAGGTGAGGGGGGGAGATCGAAGTGGAACGGAGAGCCCCCCTACCGGGAAATCGGTCTCGGCTTCGTGTTCCGTGCCGTGCCTGCGGGCGAGGCGAAGCTGCGTGGGCGGGCGAAAAAAAAAAATCTCCTCCAGCTGGGGTGCGGCCGGACCAAATGTTTCCTTTCCGAGGGCTGGTCGGGCGCGGTCTCCCGCCGGTGTCCCGCCTCCGGCTGAGGCGCGGCCGGACCAAATGTTTCCTTTCTGGGGGCCGGTGGGGCGCGGTGTCCCGCCCGTGTCCCGCCGGTATCCCGTCGGTGTCCCGATGATGATGATGATGATGATGATGATGATGATGATGATGATGATGATGATGATGATGATGATGATGATGTTGATGATGATTATAATGATGATGTTGATGACGATGATGTTGATGATGATGATTATGACGTTGATTGTAAGATCGATTGTGATATCGATAGTGAGATCGATAGTGAGACAGAATGTGAGATCGATTGTGAGATCGATAGTGAGATCAATAGTGAGATCGATTGTAAGATCAATAATCAGATCGATTGTGAGATCGATCGAATGAAATAGATCGAGTGAGATCGATTGTGAGATCGATCCAGTGAGATCGATCGAGCGAAACCGATAGTGAGATTGATAGTGAGATCGATAGTGAGACCGATCGAGTGAGACGTTGGTTCCTCCCCCCCCCCCGAACCTCCATATCACACGAAGGGTGGTCGTATAGGTACTCCGAGTAGATTGATCAGCGTCGAGGGGGCGTCACCCCCGCCGACAGCCCCACATCGACCCCCGTCGCGGGCAGCCACTGCGCGCCGAAGGCGCTCCGACCCCCGTCGCGGAGCGACGACGAGGCGAGGCTGACCCCCGTCGGGGGGGTACCCCCCCCACGCTTATTAAGAAGCCCGGAGTATCCATGTCCACGCCCTCGCGGTCTGCATCCTGGGGCGCGATGCCGTGAGCACGCGGTCGCATGGATACGTTCCGCGCGGGGCATCTGCGAGAGAGCGATCCCGTATCAGTGGGCTCGCGGCACAGGCGCCAGGCCCGCGATGCCGTGGATATGGAAAGGCTGAGGACGAGGACGAGGCTGAGGCTGAGCTCGGCGAGGAGGAGGAAGAGGAGGCAATGCTGACCAACGGCCTCCTCCTGCCTCCTCCTCCTCCTCCCGCGAGTATTTCCCGCCACTAGACAAGCGCGTTCCACTACTCGCAAAGTAGCTACTCGCAAACGGCCCGGATCCGCCGCCTAGGATTCAAAAGCCATTGCGTGGAGGACGACACGTTCTTTTCTGGCATTGGCGAGCAGGGACTTCGCGAGTGGCGGAACGCTCTCGGCGAGCCACGGCCGTGCGGCCGCTTGGAGCCCGCGGCAACAACAGAAAAACGCGTGCGCGCGCGAACGAGCGGTCGACGTCGGCGGCGGCCCGGAGGGGCGGCGGCCCCGCCCCGGCAGGCCATGCCATGCGTGGGCGATGCACGTGTTATCCGTGCCCCTGCTCGGATGCTCATTCCGGGGACCTTCCCGGAGGCACTCGCTCCACTCGTGCGTCGGAGCTGCGGCGACCGTCCGTCGATCAAAGTCGGCCGTGCGTCGAGCCCGAGTCGAACTTCAAGTCCAGCCTCAGTCGAACTCGAGTCGAACTGGGGTCGAACTAGAGTCGAACAGATCCGTTCGGCGGCCCCCAGGAAGGTCCCCTAAACGGGAATCCAACCCTGCTCACGCCACAACCTCACGGGGGGCAAGGCTGGGGGCATGGATAAAAATCTGGCCCCCGGAGGCCAGGCTAAGGCTACTCAGCCATGCCCTGCCAGTTGGCGTCCAGAGCTGGAGGCGGCACCAGAGGCTTGGATGACACGTCGATTGCCGACGACACCTCGAAACCGCCACGGCCTCCCGAAACGGTCGGCCACGGCGCCCCCGACGTGGTGGAAACCAGTCGGCATCTCTTGGGGGTCCCAAAACCCAAACATGCTCGCGTCTGTAAAAATCACGACGGGCAGTTTTTGGCCGTTTTCGGTCTCCAGGGGGCCTCGCAGGGCCCTGGGACCGTCAAAGACGGATCGGAATGAAAAGCTCTTCTTGGGGAAAGGGTCGGGACTTCTGGGGCGCCCGAACCGAAAAAAATCTGGACATCTCATGCCTGGGCAATCCCCCAGGACCAGCTCTTCATCTGTCTGACACCCCTGGGGACCTGGAAGGGCCCTGAAAGGTAGCCATCCGGCATGCCAGCAAGAGGTCGCCAGACTCGAGGCTTTCCCACATGCGTTCGCCAACGCATGGCAAAGCATGGCCCAGGACGGCGAAACATGGGAAACTGGACTGGCGTGACCTGTTCTCACATACACACACAACCATTATTCCATCCGTCACTCTGCCTGCGAACCACGAGTTGAAGAACCGTTAGGTCCTTTGCTAAATCCCCTGAGCCCCACACCTCAATCCTGAATATATTTTGCATACGGCCCAGAGCCCACATTCTCAAATCTCCCAAGGTTCCCGGCGCGCCCAGTGCGCTTTCCCCCATGACTTTCTCGAGGCCCCCCCCCAAAAAAAAACAAAGATGGGCCAAGAGGGCCCCAATAACTATCCGACACACAACCAAGGCACGGTGGCGGGATGGGCCGAAGGCACAGTGGCACGGTAGACCAGTTTGAAGGAGGCCGGGAGGCCCGACCAGAAGCTTCGCCCTAGGCGAAGCGCAGCTCCAGCTCTGTTGTACCGTAGTAACGACAGTCCGTGTCGGAGGAGGTCGTCGTGGGAGCGACGGGTCATCTCAAACGAAGGATGTTTTCGGTATCTAGTATGCCTCGCAATGATGCACAGTCACATGTTGGCGGCCGGCCGCTTGAGCCCGAGCGGCCACGGACAAACGCTCGCTATCTCTCGCCCTTGTCCCAGCTCACTCTAGAATCGGGAGGAGAGGGAGACGAAGCGTGAGTCCGCCGCCCCTTATACAATAAACACTCTCTATACAAAAGGCAGCAAAAGGCGGCTTCGTAAGGCGGGTGAACCCGCAAGCAAGTACCCTTGCGCACAAGTTGCCTTGCGAGCAGCTCGATGCGCAAGCGAGTGCTACTCAGGCGGCAGACGATATTGTCTGGCCGGCCCGGTACGGAGCATGACGCTTTAAGCCATGCTTGAAGGATTGCGCTCCTGCCATGATCTGTAAGAGCATATCTGTGTCTATGCTCCCCTTTGTGTGACCATCCGCGGTCATACCGCGAGTGTCACACCACTGGATACTGTGCACGATCCCTCGCTCCATTATCTGTCGTATCCAACTGGTGTGACCCAAAAGAGTAAGTCAGCCGGCTTCTTCAAGTCTTTGCTTGACAAGGACTTGAAGACATATTCAGCATCCATGGTCAAAGTAATCTTAATGCTCAGGCCACCCATCTCCAGTATATCCTTCAACTGAGTAGGTGTCAGTGGCCGTGCGTGGAGTTCGTGCAGAGTAACGATCGTGGGGTAGCAGTCCTCCAAGTCGCGGGCAGCTGCTAGTGCTGCTGCTGAGTAGCTTGAGCGGACTTGAAAGCGACGAGACTTGCAGTGCGCATCGATCAAATGGACGACAGGCGTAACAGTTGGCGCGTTTCCACGCCGTAGCAGGTTTGCCCCGCGAAAACCGTAGCCTCTGACCTCGCCATCGGCATCTCCACTCCGGCGTCGATAGCCGGAGCCGCTATGCAGGTCAACTTCGCCCGTCGGAGTCATCGATCGATAGACGATCTTCTTAAGGCAGGCCTGCAGCTTCCTGGTAATCGTGTTCAGTCGTCGCACCTGTACATGGGTCGGTTCTTGGACACGTTGTTCTGGCTGTTGTATAAGGCGGAGTTGTTTGATGTATCCATTTTGGCCCAGTGTAGCATCACCGTCCCCATCCTCTGTGTATCCCACAGCACAATTGGTATATGTGTGTTCGTTAAGCTTACACGTACCAAAAGTGTCCTCGACGCACTTGACGCACCTGTCGACGACGGCGCCCTCAGCGCCGGCCATATTGATATCATCAACATGCTTGGCGGTGAGAAGGCAACTGCTTGTCTCGAACTCCTCGTCGTAGGACGTGGGTATGAGACCAAAGCCCCTCGTGGTCCTTCCGAGTTTCAGTGAGATGGCCTTGGGTGCATCCTTGGTGCCGGTGCCTGGCTTGAGGCACTGCAAGCAGTGCTTCGACTCATCGTAGTGCTCGGATCCTGGGAGAGATCGAAGCACCGATGCTGATCCAGGCGGCAAGGTAAAGCACACCGCGCGTTCCTTCTCACCGGTTGCCTCAGCAAGTTCCTGACAGATTAACCCTTCCAGGAATGCCATGTTGATGTCAAGGAAAGCAATGGCCCATTGCTTCATGCACGCTGCCGCGCTTGCGAGCAATCGCTGACTTGACCGCCGCGCTGTTCCCGAGAATGTTTCCACGTCGAAAGCCTCAGGGTCCATGAAACCCCGAAGTACCAGGCGTAGTCCGATGGTGCTTTCCATATAGCCCTATTCGTTCTTTACGAGCTTCCACTCATATACGAACCTCGAAGTCATGATGTTTGACGCTTTGGAATCCGCCGGCCCCCTTGTGGGGCCACCAGGCTGTAGGCGCGGGTTCGCAGTTTCCAGTACCAGTTGTAGCTTGTAGTTTCCAGTGTTACAGTTCTGCTTCTTGCTGGTTACTGTAACTAGTTGACTTCTTGCTGATTACTGCAACTAGTTGATTGACCGCGCGAGGGGGGGGGAAGCCCAAACTAAACTTTTAGCGTCTCCTGGGCGCGTTGTCTGAATTGCTGGGGGGGCTCGAAATCGACACCCCTCACGCAGATCCGCGGGGTCAGGGTCCAAAAACACACGGGATTTGCCACATTTCTGAAATTCGGTGCCACCCCTCACGCAGATCCGCGGGGCCAGGGTCCAAAAACACACGGGAGTTGCCACATTTCTGAAATTCGGCGCCACCCCTCACGCAGATCCGCGGTGTCAGGGTCCAAAAACACACGGGATTTGCCACATTTCTGAAATTCGGTGCCACCCCTCACGCAGATCCGCGGGGTCAGTGTCCAAAAACACAAAGGGTTTTGCCACATGTCTGAAAGTCGCTGCCACCCCTCACGCAGATCCGCGGGGTCAGGGTCCAAAAACACAAGGGGTTTTGCCACATGTCTGAAATTCGCAGCCACCCCTCACGCAGATCCGCGGGGTCAGGGTCCAAAAACAAATAGGATTTGCCACATTTCTGAAATTCGAACCCATCACGCACATCCATCGCAAGGCGTGGCAACCCAAACTGCGAGAACTCCCTCGGCCGTTTCATCGCAAGGTGTGGTAACCAAGCCCTTAAACCATACACGGCTTACCAATCGCCAGGTGTGGTAACCCCTCTTGTGATCAGTTGGTTTTGCTGATCGCGACTCGGCTTCGCATGAAGTTTCGATACTGCTTCACGACAGCGCCAAGGCCTCATGACTTAGCTCTTCCATGGCCCATTCTCCGAGAGAGGGGGCCGGCGGCAGGGGGCGAAGCCCTTGCGGATATCTTGCGTCTTGAAACACTTGTTGTCAAACCATGTATTGACTTCAATGCATAGGGCCTCTGATACCTCAAGTGGGCGCGCCCGAATGTCGGCCTTCGCGAGGAGGTCGCTCTTCTTGACGACCGCCGCACGTTTAGCGGCGGCGGCTACATATAATCGCATAGTGGTCACACGGTCGAAGTCGAATATCCGATGCTGTTGTTCGGATAGGACTGCCTTTGACATTTCTGCAGTAAAGCAAAGTCATGTATACTGACCGTTTTCGTCCGAGTCTAATCCGTAACTATGATCTTCATCCGTGGAGCATAGCGGGACATGAGACGTCTCCTCGATGTCGGAGTCGCGTGGATGACCCCGCGCAGGCAGGCGCCCCCGCTATTCTTCAACTACTGTGACCAGCACACTGTCGTCAGTGATCACATGCGCGGGCACTGCGTAAAGGTCATCTAATGGAGTTGCCTCCAATAGTTCCTTTTTATTCATGTTGCTCTGCGCACCACACCTCCATAAAATGTGCCTCAAGGTCCGCTTCTGATTCCTCATAGATCGTAGAGAGCCGTCCATCCTTCTGTGGTGGTTCGGCTTCTGAGGCTTCTCTGGCATTGTCGTCTTGTGTCGGCACGTCAGCCAGTTCTTCAAACTTCGTCATGTCTTGGTCGAAGCCCGATTGAGGTCGAGTGGACTTTAGGCACTGAGTGATCCTCGAATGTGCTGATCCAGTTATATCATATATACATGTATTCAAGGCGTGCCTTCGGCTTCATAGTAGTAGAAGCCTGGATTCACGTCGTTGTCATAATGCATCAATTTGCAGCTGTCAGCATAAGCCACCGGAGGTAGCTTGTGGATACTCTCAGCTAACCTGACAGAAACTACATTATCGATACGAAGGAAGTTCCTGATAAGCAATTGTAAAGCTAAGTGTACTTTAGGAGATAATCGGCTCGCACTTGTCATCTGAAGCGTTCCCTCTTTGCTCGGGACATAGCCAAGCGTCATAGCAGGTCCCCCCGCAGGTAGACCAGCAACAAATGTCAACACCGTCCGCAGCGCAGCGTTGTCAGAACCAATCTCTCGGGCTACCAAAGCTTCGATGTATAGTGAATGTCGCGCGTCGCCGTATTGGACTTGTACATCGCGGTTTCCAACTCGAAGAATGACTTGACCCCTGTCGGGACCGTTCCGTACAACCGGGAAAGGGCCATTCCAGCCTCTCCAGTCGTCCTTCGTAGTTGTGGGACGATGATAGTCGACCAAGTCTCCTTCGTCGTAGTAGTGCTGACCGGTAAAAGTTGTCTTAGTACGTAATGCACGATTGGTTTTGGCTGCTGCGGTAGCTTTTGCGATAACTTCAATGCATGCCCGGCGAATCACCGGCTCTCGGGAATGATCAGACGTCGCCGTCGGCTGCTCATGGTCCAGAACAAGCAAGTCAGGAAGCATTGCTGGTTGCCGTCCAGACAGAGCGCTGCATGGAGTCACCTCATTGTTGAAAGCGAACGCACTGGCGGCAAACAGAGCTTCATGCAGCAGTCGTGCGCATACAAAAAGTATGTCTAACCTTTTGAGTTCAGATTCCATGACGTGAAGTAAATGGCGAAATATGTCATTTCTGGTGTCAATGGTCGTAGCGTGTTGGCCACGAGAGCGCATCCTCAACTCAATGCCTTCTGCCTTGAGGACTGCCTTAGCAGTGTCGTTATTAAGGGCACCCTCCCCATCGGAGTAGAGTACCTTGGCAGGTCCGAACTGCATCCAGCACTGATGATACGCATCTAAGATACTGGTAATGGTCTTATCTGGTATCTCCATTCCAGTAGCATATCGAATACAACTATCAATCATGTGAAATATGGTATGTTCTTGCGTGTAAAACATTAGGTCGCACTCGACTTATCCGTTAAACTTGCCAGGTATGCAGTAGTTAGCCCATCCGTATGCCATGGCTCATCCCAAGCCCCGCACTCCCGACATGTGTCACAGACGCCTTTGGTCAGGTTAAGCCTGACGTTGTCCAGACCAGCTTTGGTTAAGATGAGTCTCAGCTTAGGCTCTTTAGCATAGAACCATCGCAAGTGCAGTTTCCGCAACTCGCGCATTACCACGCTTGGGTCAAGGCTTCGGAAGTTCTGTAAACTGATTTAGGCATCGAACCTCGATCAGTCTGGGAATGGTGGGCGTGCAGCAGGGTTACGCGCAGGTGATGGTGGAGGTGGACATCCCCCCTGCTGTCGGCCACGTCTGGCTCTGATATGCGGCAGTCGTCTGCGACCATCCGAGCTACCAGCTCCACTCGAGACAGGTTGCCCCGCAGCAGTTTCAGCAGCATGTCTGCCCACTGTAATATCGTGGCTGCTGGCGCCAGCTGTGGGGCCAGTCCTGGAGCCAGGTCTCGGTGCTCGTAGCCGCACAAATGGCGGTGCGGCCTGTGCCTCGGGCGGTGGTGCTGCAGGCTCGGCAGGAGCCGGAGGTTCCTGTCCGCGTTCGTCGGGCAGCTTCCACGGTTTGGCAAACCTGCCTTTGCCAGGTATCCGTAGGTGACCAGGTTTGTTATGGCCGTAGTTCTTCTTGCAGCTAGGACACTCCCAGTGGTGATCCCCCTTGTCGCACCACCTACAACGTTTGGGGTCTCTGTCATGTCAGGGGGAATGCGTGTTCACATTATCCGCGCACGCAGGACACCCTAATCCTCCCGAGGGCGGTCGTTTGATCGAACCGTCGGGATGTCGAGGGATAGTTGGATCATCCAAATCAAATCCTCGTGCGTTGGCAACAAGAACGGAGGAATAATCAGGATGGCCATGGGAAGGATCACGGCGAACAAAGAATAGGTCGCGTGCGATCTAGACTGCGTCGACGAAAAGAGACTGCATCTTCGGAGTGCAATTGTGCAGCCCGGGATAAATCTTCATTGCGCACCGGGGCATGTTGATGATGGCCAGTAAGCCGCTTCCGTTCATTCTGCAATTTGGTTGTAATATAACAGCATTGACGAGAGAAGAAAAGGAGAAAACAAAAAAAAAAAAAAAAAAAAAAAAAAAAAAAAAAAAAAAAAAAAAAAAAAAAAAAAAACGCATAAGTAATGCATCCCTGCATCCTGGACGCCCATGTGTCCATAGTCAGCATATGAATGTTTGTCTAGGTTCCCTCCCGAAGATAAACCTCGGCTGAAAGCTAACTGCGATATTCCCCCGCCTCCTCCGCGCAATTACAACACATCTACCTCGTTGCGTCGCCCGCAACACAAGGTCGGGATTATTGGGAGCACATCGGCACGCGCATCCGCAGGTAACCCCGCAGGCAACGCGATGAAGGTTTCCTCTTCGCCATCGCTATCGGCGTCGGAGTCGACGGGAAAGTCGGCGCGGTAAGCACCGCATCCGAGACATTACAGGTTGTCACCGCAGTCATCATTGCCGTCTTCGACTACTTTGGGTATCTTGCGTGGCTTGATGCCTGCTTATTTGTCGGCTTCTTGATTTTCTTTTCGTTTGATATGGGCATGTGTCGGTAAAGCTGTCTGTTGTTCTGCGTCGGGTGAAATGAGCGTCGGAAATGCGGGAATCGGGGGGGGGGGGGGGGGGCGCACGCGGCCGCGCTCAATCGAGGGGGGGGGGGGGCGGGGCGATCGTCACCGACGAACGCAACCCACCTTGGGCGCGGTCGCTGGTCCTCTTGCCCGATGAGGACTGGTGCCGGAGGCTCCCAGAACAATCGAATACAAAGATTTGCCACGCCATTCGGCAACGGCGCATTGTAATTGCACCCGATCGGTTGGTCCTAAATCTCGAGATCTTGCATAACAATATTGTTGTTAATATTCACCGTCACCCTTTTCGCAACATGGCCCCAGTCTGGGCCATTCTTAGGATACTGAAGTTCGAGCTCCTTTTATCCACTCTTGTGTGGACACTAAAGTGTACAGCACTTGTCTGATTTCTCTTCGTTCTGCGCAGATCGATTTGTTCAATTAGCCTTGCAGTCATGATAGCAAGTGCTTTATTGCACCGTTCTGCTGTCTGAGCGCCTGTGCCATGCCAATCCAATTCATGATCAGCATGTTGCGCGGGTTCCCCTGCAGTTTGGCACGTGATTCTTTCACAAATGAGTCGGGATGCGCTTGTAGGTGGTCGCCACCTGCAGGTCGGATCCGCCCGGCATTTTGCATGAACGGTCAAACTTCAGACCGAAGTGGCAACATCGCATACGCATGACCTGCAAGCCTAAATCTTCAATAGCACCTCGCATGGGACCTTGCTTCCAGAAGTAACCTGGAGGACCCACAAGTACTGTCGACATACGTAACGCACAAGCTTCGGTTATCAAATGTTGGGCACGTTGGCAGGGCCCCGCCCGCATCCCAGGCAACCGAACATGCCAGTCAGCGGGCGTTGCCACCCACAGTAGTTTGTAATCCCCTGAGAGCAATCCACCCAAATACTGTGTGACCGTGGAGGTCATTACCTCTACATGCGCGATACGGTCACACATGCGTCCGCGAGCGCGGAGTTCAGCGCAAGCTGTTCGCATGTCTTCGATGACGAGTGCACGAGAGTGATAATGATGTGATGAGCGTTGATTTGCTGCGGTGGCCACACAGCCGGGCCCACCGCTATCTCTAGCGGCCTCGCAGCCGGGCTCGCCAGCGCCCCTGGCGCGCACAGCCGGCGCCTGGGAAAAGTACGCAGGCTCCCCCGCGCCTGGCGACGGAACCTCAGAGTTCAGCCTGTCTAAGCGAGCGCGAGTGGCCGTGGCGCGCGCCTGCCCCCGTCACTCATTTTCAAGCGATGGGGGCGTCCAAATGCCCGTGCCATGCGCCGCTGAACCACTGCCCGAAGTGAAGATATCAAACTTCTCAGCAGCGTCATCTGCGCCTGCAGGTGCCCCTGCATTCACTCCAGCAGGTGCCCCTGCAGCGCTGTCGGGCGGCATCTACTTGCTGCCATGCTGCCCTCCTCGCATATGGCCCGATACAACTTCGCCTGCAAATTGCGCAGGGCGGAGTCCTGATCGGCCGGTGTAGGAACATTCCCATAGGTCGTGTTCCTGCGATGCCAAGTCTCAAGGGCGCTGCTCACCAAAGACTGGATCGTGTAAGCAAATGTCTCCTCATCGATGGAGCAGCGAATGCCCTTGGTGTCCTGAGACATCATGCACGCATGGGCATCGTTGGCGGCGGATGCCCCCGCGCTGCTCGATGCAGGTAGCCCTGCTGTTGGCTCTGCATCAGCTTCCTCCTTGACGAGTACAGGTGCATCTTCGCAGTGAGGATTGGCTGTTATAGTGCATGCCATTAAGCCATTATCCTCCGCTGCGGCCCCGTAACTCGTCGACCTTGATCGCTAGGTGCCCCGAGGGCGTCTTCATCAGATCAAGTACTCTGGCGCTGTTTCCAAGGAGGAGCTAATACATCTCAGAGCCTGGAATGATAATATTCGCGTGCCCCTGCTCCAAGATAAGGATAGTCCGCATGTTGGACATGCTCCTTAGACCCAGGATGGCAGGAAGATTCTCGCCGGAACCTTCTGCCACGTTGGCCGAATAGGTGTCCAGCCTGGCCAAAGCGGGCTTCCCCGCAGGATCTCCTTTCTCCTTGCATGCGATTTTGCAATGCAATGACTTGTCACAGACGGCGGCGCCATGCCCCACACCAGACACGCACAGCCTCTTCGTTAAGTTCAGCCTCTTTATGTCATGTCCATGGGAGCGTGACACACGCTCGAATGCCTGCGCAGTCTTTAGACCAACGATATTGATGTTGCTGCCGATGTCCAGTAGGATAGTCAACATACCATCTACCATGGCCCCACTGTTCGCTGCCAGGGCCAGCCCGCGGCGTTCTCCGAATATCCCCGGCACGCCGGACAGCGTCGCGCCATGCATGCCTTCACGGGGTCTCTGTTCCAGCACCCACCCGTTCCTTGTCAAGGACGTGAAGACGTTCATGTACCCTCGCGCCTCTTCTTCTGCGATGGGCTGTTTCTCGAAGATCCAGGCCGATGGGTACTCGTCGTACATGTGGGGATGCTGTGGCGCGAGCGGCATGTTCTCGAAAAGTGTCTTCGTCAGCACCGCGTGCAGCATATCGCGCTCTGATGGCGCTTGTGCCGCTGCGCGCGCTCACTGGGATTTCAGCTCTACGCTGGTTTCGCAGCGGACGCCCATAGGGCATGCTGCCGCATGATGATTCGAGCCACTGCGAGCTCCTTTCAGCGCCCCCTTCTATGCGCCTCAGCCACTGATCATTGGCAGGCAACCCCGCTGGAGTTGCTGCAGCAGGTGCCCCTGCATCATTTACTGATTCGTCCACCAGGGGCATAGGCGCATCTGTGGCAGGCGCGGTAGCTGCTGCTGCCTCTGCCACGTTTGATGATGACGCAGGCTGCCCCGCAGGTGTAAGCGCGGCAGCTGCATTGCTTGTCATCATCGCCGTGATGCGGTTGAGCTCTTCACGAAGGTCTCTAAGTTCATTAGCCCTGCGGGGTACCTCTTCATGACAATTTTCTGCATTCTGATCTCCAGCGAGGGCGCAATGAAACTCTGCTGCGACGAGGCCCACACCCCTGCAAATAGCAGAGGGTGCCTCACTCGCGGCGCCTTCCAGCGCGCCTGCAAGCTGTCGGCCCACATGTGCGTGAGCAACTCGATCCCAGCATTGCGCGTGGAATATGCGTCCACACTGAAGCCTCCACACCTTGTCGCGGTGTACAAAGTTACCCAGGCAAATGGCACACTCGTTAAAATCACCGTCACAGATGATTGGTGGTGTTGCCGATGGCCTGATGCGCGTCTGTCGCTCCGCTGTGGACCCACCAATCTCGCACTGGATCGGTGGGACCGTTGGCTGCTGCACTGCAGGAAGTGATCCCGCGACTGCAAGTGATATTGAAAGCAGGCATCCCCGCGGGAACAGGAGTAGCGGGCTGCCCCGCACGCTCTATACGGCGTACCTGTCGCACCTGATTGCGGCGATGGCGAGCCAAGTGCATGGCGAAGTTGGCCTGCTGCGCCTCGTGGATGGCCAGAATCTCGGGACGCAGATCTCCCATGGACAATGGCACCACTAACCCAGGACCATGGTGCGTTACATCAGGGTCCATGGGGGCCGCCAAGTATCCGCAGTGAGGTACTTGACCCGGCACTCCGGGCTCGTGCCCGGCACCGCGCGCCAACTGGGACTAGTAAAAATCGCCAACTGTTGCCCGAACATACGGGTTGTCCGGCCGAGAACCAGCGCGTGGAACGCCCGTCTCCTGAGCGTAATAATCAAGGAACATCGGTGCATTCATCGGCGGTGCAGATGGTCGTTCAGCAGCCGTTGGATCGCACGTCGGGCGGCTGAAGAATGTTGGAACATACCCGTATCGATTGGGATGATCCGGTGATGGGTTCGGATCCGGAATATACTCCCATGTGGGTGTCCAGCCAGCGCTCCGGAGGTCACTGCCATCCCGACGCATACTCTGCATGGCCTCGCGCAAATCTGCCTGTGCATCCACTGCTGCTAACCTGCCATGCTCTCAGCCCTCTGGGCAGCTTCATGGTCAGAAACAGCAGGTTGCCCTGCAATTGGACGCGGCGATGCAAATGGCGATGTCGCTTGCAAGGCCTGATAGAGCCGAGGGTCCATTCTAGTGCTCTGGGGCCTGGCCTGCAAACTATTGGTACTCCCAGCACTCTGTGGAGTTTCAAAAGGGGTCGTAGCCCTGCTCAGGGGTGCGAACGACGCAGGTTGCCCTGCAGGCACTGGCAACAGCTGCGCCTGGGCGCGCCACGGGTCGTTTGCATACAACCCGTCGTGGGGCGTGCCCCCGTTGGATGTCATGCCAGACAAGTCCGCACTCTGGGCCTGAATCCATGATCCATCTGAACCCCCTGCAGGCGCCCCCGCCTGGCATCCCTCTTGCCTCATAAAGAAAGCGGTGCACTCGACCCCTTGCACGGGTGCCGGCGCAGGAACCTTCAGGTTATAGCGAGTCTGCGGTACCATCCAATTCCTTAGCGCCGATGCGCCACATGCAATTTCGCAATGTTGCTGTGGGAGAAAATTGTGCGCACGCAGGTTGCCCCGCTCATTGCCCTCGATGCATGCCGGATTAATCCACACCTGTCCAACTCGACCATGTCTGCATTGAGTAGTGTTAGGCAGAATGCCAATGAGCTGAACAATGTGGCTTGGCAGGATCATGCCTCCCCGGCCTGCAGCCATAACAATATCGTTGGCGGAGCGCCAAATTGAAATATTATTACGAAGGAGGTTCTCGAGGCTCACCATGACCAATACTTCTGAATCTATGCGCAGGCCTGACTGGATCCTACGACCTCCAAGTGGGCATGGGCATCCATGAACAAATTGCCCCCCCGTTTCCGTTGCCAGTGTTGCCGGCGCGGCACGACAGCCCGACGTGGAATATGTTCGGGATATTGACCCATGTTGTGCCATGCATAAAGTAGCAGGGCGCCCCTGGCGATGTTAGGTCAGTTACCCTCTTGCACGGGGACTCGGGACATCTCATGCCAGGGCCCATTGCTTGGGCGCAAAAAATACGTCAGAGACCCCCCCGTAAATTCGGGCTTCTCTATCTGGAGCCTGTTCTTCTGCACGCCTGAATGGCCGCGCATTCCGCAGAGGCCCAGCACCGCCAGTGCCTGATAGGCCCAATGGCGTTTGCGAAGGCACCTCCTGGCAGCCCCCAGGCGGCGTCGGCGCCAGCGCCCATGGCCTTCGGGCGGCTGGTTGATGAGTAAATCTTTAAGCTCTACCCAGCCGTCGCACTCGTCCTAGGCGGTGACAGTTGCGACGAACCCTTCGGAAAGCTGGTCGCGAGGAAAGGGATTGCGATGCGTGGCGGTGGTGAGCCATTCCGAACGCCCCCGCTGATCCTGATATTGCAGTACCGCTGCATCGATGTTCGCATCCTTAAGGGCCCCCCATCAGATAATTCTTCTCGGGTCGAAAACTGAAGGCAAGTTTCCCCCGCAAAACGTTGCGGGCAATCTGACGTGAGCGAGCCTCGCTGTCAGCATGTATAACAGTACACTTGGTGTTACACTGCGCAACTTCAGAACGGTCAGACCCGTCGTCAGTAAAGGGCCCGCACGCTGGGTTGATCTTCATCTGGTTGGCAGCGCCCAGGTTCTCCCAATATCGCTTGCATTCCTCGGGCAAGTCGAGGGCAACGGCGGGTTGCCCCGCGGGAGCAGCGACTGGTTCGCCATGCATCCTCACTGGCTCAGGCGTTGCAGGCGCTGCCGGCGCTGCCGATGAGCTGGCGATGCCAGATGCCTTACCCAACTCACGGATGTCGAAGCACTGGCATTGGGTGATATTGGGAGCCGCTCCTGATGCCTTAGCGCCTTGAACTTAGCACCGCCCTTTGATGAAGGGGCCCCTTTAGATGATCCATCCAGCGATGGCGCCCAGCCTGTCCAGCGAGCCCTGCCAGGCGTCGGGCCGCGCAGGCATGCAAGATCTTTTGGCGCGGGCGCGCGGTCGGCTTGAAACGCTGCTGCTGCAGCGGCCACTGCTGGCCCTCTGGGGCGGTGTCTCTCGGCGGGTTTCCCCGCAGAACACTGAGACGCTTTGCTGCCAGGATCGGCATCATCTGGGCTGGTTCTCTTCTTCTTCTGCTTGGGCGGTGGCGCTAGTTGGTCAGCTTCCAGCGACCTGTGCGAGCTTGAAGAGTACGAAGATAGGGTTCAAGCTACCCTCCTCCCTGGTTTCAATTTGGGAGAAGCTGGCCACTCCGCCGCGGGCGCCCCCGCCGGAGGTTGCACGGCAGGCTCCCCAGCACTGGGGGCAGTCGGCGGAACCCGCCCCGCGAGTACCATGTTCGCGATCTTGGCCATGCGCTTGCAACCCAGATCATATCTATCAGCTCTAACCCCTCTCTCAACAGGGGTTGTTATCCAACCTACTCCTTTGCAATGGTAGGCGATTGTCCTGCCTTGGGTGAGATCCATATCTCCTGTCATCCTGTCATGGCCAACTATTTCTGCGTCAGCACCGCGGGCATCTTCCGCGCCTGAGCTGCAGTCGGAGCAGCACGAGTCAGACTCTGGGTCGGGCCCGGAAGGGGCGGCCTCAGCGGGGCCCACTGCTTTGGCAAGGACCGCGCGACCAGCCCCTTCATCGCCTTCTGGATGGGCAGCACCTTCATGCGAGGAAGAAGCGGGTTGCCCCGCATGACATTCTGGATTGTAAAATTTAAGAAGGTGGTTCGGAGCGAGGTGCTGCCATATTCGCTCGGTCCGATCGATGTCTCTCTCAGCAATCGGCCGGTAGTCAGCTTCAGCCAAACATTCTGCAGGCGAATGATTGGTCGAATCCACACTGCGACCCAGACCGCCCCCACGGGACCAGACCCATTCTTCCGAAGTCAGGGCTCCTTGATGGACGCCTCATCGGACACGCAGGTCTGCGGTCGGCAAAATATCCGAAAGGACAGACGATACCTCGGCATTCCTGCCAGTCCTTGATGAGGGCCCTCTGAAGGTCCCGTTTTTGAAGGCTCTCCGGTGTCTTGGCGCCCTTGCCTCCGCTGGCGCGGACGATCTTGCCTTCGTCATTCCGCTCAAAATTCCGAAGTGAATACCAGTGGCGAATGTCATGCTCGGCCCAGCCTTGGTCGAGCCAATATCGCATCGCGTTGGGAAGTACACACTGGCGAGCTAGCCCATGATCATCATAACTGGCACGGCGCTGCACGCCTCCTGCTTCGGGCGCGGCTGGACGGCCCCCCCTCCGAGGCGGGCCCCCCTGCGAGCGCCCCCTCCTCGGCGGGGCCCCTGGGGCCCCCGTGTCAGGAGGGCGAGGGCGCTGGGCGCCGCTGGAGGGCACGCGCGAGCGCCCGCGCGAACGGCTGCGGACGCGACCGCGACGCTGCATGCGCTGGTCCTCAGCTCCCCACTCGTCTTCGTCATCCTCCGAGCTATTCGCGCGTCTCCAGACTTGGCGACTAGCTGATCGCTCATGGCGGCTCGGAGACCGCCCATGAGCCATGAACGTGAAATCATGATCTTCCTGATGTCAAAGTTCGTACTGGATGCGTTCTGGAAGGTCGCCAGCATCTCGCGGGCTCCCCCGCAAAGGATCATGATCACATGGTTCTATGTTTGTCGGATTGCCAATGACCTGCTGATGAAGCACCATTTGCATTTCCACTTCTGTCGCGGGAATTGTAGCTTCAGAATCCGCAGGTACCCCCGCCATATCCTGACCTACGCCGGCGGGTGCATGGAAATCTTCAACAACTTCGATATGTGCAGGTTGCCCCGCGACGGGCATGCCAAGCCTGTCTGCCAAGTTTTATCTCGCCGCGGCCAACGCATATCACCTCGAAGAGCTCATCGGCGCATCTCTCGAGGGACATGCCGGCACATAGGTATCTGGCAGCCATGAAATTAACAACTGCGGTGGGGTTATCGGCAGGGTCGGCCAATAGCGCCTCCCAGTCGACATACTGCGTGTCCGAATCGGTTTGAGCCAAATGCATTAACGGACCCCTGCCTCGCCCATCGCCTCGGGCGCATTCACGGCGGAAATGTCGCGTGCCATGGCAGATGTCACATTCCATGCTTTTACCGTTAGCATCTTTCGGGTTGCCCCGACGTCCCTCACCTTTTCCTGAGGCCGCCTGCACCCAATAATAATTATTCATACTGTGGTCCAGTAGTCTTCCTCTGCCATGCAGCCGCCGTCGTTTGCCCTTACCCTTGCCCCGGCCCTTACCTTTTTCCCCGAAGTGTCCGTCGGATTGTACGTCGTACATTGCGAATTGGCTTCTTCATAAGCCGTCTCCATCTGCGTTTATGTTTCTGATATCCTAGAAATCGCCATTGAGCCTGTTGTTTTTCCGTCAGATACGCGGGCATATCGGAGTAGTCTAGGGCAGTCGTTTCGTCGTCTGATGACGCGTCGGCGTCGGTCCCGGAGCCGAAGTCAGACTCAGCGGGTTGCCCACTGAGCCTACAATGGTAGTAGCCTGTGCAGGGGCCGCCGTTGCCGACGACCCCTGATATCTGACCCAGAAGCCTTGCGACCCCGTAGCTGGACCACTATATTGGGCTAACAGAGTGGTGGCCTCCGTTGGTTGCGGATCGCCATTCCAGACGTCTGTTGCAGGCTGCCCTGCATTAGCTTCAACATGACAGGTTTCGGCACGGTGACCGCGGCTGAAAATACCACGAATATTGCCAGGGGTTCGCTCGGCAATGTGAGCATATGACCTCATGCGTTCAAGTAGAGAATTAAATTGCTGTTGATTCCTCGGCACTTCGTGGTTGAGTGGTTGTAGGACCTGTTGTGCACGCGACGCCCCCACTCCGAAGGCTCTGAACAGAATAACTGTTAGGACTTGGAAGTTGGAGATGTGAAAACCTGCCGTTTGAGCCTCGCAGCGGGCAATCTCGAAGCGCGTCATTGTCTGGTCGATCCGTTTTCCCGCATGGACTCGAAAGCCGACGAGAGCCGTTCCCGGGTTAAGTTGGCGCTCCTCCTCTGAATTCCCAAACTTCGTGCTAAGGAGGAACACGATGTAAGTGACGCCATCGGTATGACGGCCACCAATGTTAACGCCAAAGTTGATGACTGCGGGGGGAACTCCCATGGCTATGCTCCGTGCGAAATACCGTAATAACGATAGTCCCAGTCGGAGGAGGTCGTCGCGGGAGCGACAGGTCATCTCAAGCGAAGGATGTTTTCGGTCTCGATGGCAAGTAGCATGCCTCGCAATGAAGCAGAGTCACACGTTGGCGGCCGGCCGCTAAACGCTCGCTATCTCTCGCCCTTGCCCCAGCTCACTTTAGAATAGTCCGCCGCCCCCTGTGCTGGTCACAGGGGTGCCTGGCGTGCTAGGTCCTACGGCCTTTGGTTTTGGGTCCTTTTCCAAACAGGACTCCCCCCGGGGCTTCGGCCCGTCCCGACGGCCACCGGGAAAGGACCGCAAAATGTGTATGTCCACGCCTGCCCCGTTCCAAGACGGCCCCAAGATGGCCCGAGACGGCTTCTAAGATGGCTCAGATGGCCCGAGATGGCCTCTAAGTTCGCCCAAGATGGTCAGTTATGGCCTCCAAGACAGTCCAAGAGGATCCAAGGCGCCTCCAAGTCCGCCAAAGAAGTCCCCAACATGGGCCTCAAGATGGCCCAAGACGGCCAAAGAGGCCACCAAGAGGCCTCTAAGACGGCCCAAGAGGCCCCCGAAAGTTCCTCCAGGAAGGCCCGAAGAGGCCATAATCATTGATTTTCGGTGGGGTCTTGAAGGATTGCGGCATTTGGTTCTCTTCGATCTTCCGACGGCCCGAGACGGCCCAAGAATCCCCAAAGGTCGCCCCAAGATCGCCCAAGAGGCCTCCAAGACGGCCCCACAACGGCCCCAAAGGCCCCCTAGACTCCCCCAAGAGGGCCCCAAGACGGCCCAATAGGCCTCCAAAACGCCCAAGATGGCCTCCAGGACGACCCTGGAGCACCCAAGAGGGCCCCAAACCAAACCGACGGCGCCAGACGGGCCGGGAGGCCACCAAAACGGCCCAAGATGGCTCGAAGATGGCCCAAGACGGCCCAAGAGGCCACAAAGAGGTCTCCAAGACGGCCCAAGAGGCCTCCAAGAGTTCCCCCAGGAAGGCCCGAAGATGTCAAAAACATTGATTTTCCATAGGTTGTTGAAGAATTGCGGCATTTGCTCATGCGCGGCCTTCCGACTGCCCCAGGCGGCCCAAGAGCCCCCAAAGATCGCCCCAGGATCGCCCAAGAAGCCTCCAAGAAGGCCCCACAACGGCCCCAAAGGCCCCCTAGACTCCCCCAAGAGGGCCCCAAGACGGCCCAATAGGCCTCCAAAACGCCCAAGATGGCCTCCAAGACGACCCTGGAGCACCCAAGAGGGCCCCAAACCAAACCGACGGCGCCAGACGGGCCGGGAGGCCACCAAAACGGCCCAAGATGGCTCGAAGATGGCCCAAGACGGCCCAAGAGGCCACAAAGAGGTCTCCAAGACGGCCCAAGAGGCCTCCAAGAGTTCCTCCAGGAGGCCCGAAGATGTCACAATCATTGATTGTTCGAAGGTGTTTGCAGGATGTTGGCAGTTGGTTCTTTTCGATCTTCCGACGGCCCCAGGCGGCCCAAGAGCCCCCAAAACTCGCCCCAAGATCGCCCATGAGGCCTCCAAGAGGGCCCCAGAACGGCCCAAGAGGCCCCCAAGAGGCCCACAAGACGGCCCCAGGAGGGCCCCAAGACGGCCCAAGCGGCCACGAAAACGCCCAAGATGGCCTCCAAACGGCCCTGGAGCACCCCAAGAGGGCCCCAAGTCGGCCCAGAGAGGCCCCCAAGACGGCTTCCAACGGCGTCAAGCAAGCCAGGAATGCCCTAGGACGTCCCGAGATCTTCTCAAGGCGGGGACACGGATGAACGATCGGCCGCGCGTCCATGCGCTCAGCAGTGAGGCACCATCAACCATAGAGAGAAAAATGATACAAAGTAGGTGCAGAGATGCGCACACGCATGATTGAGAGGGCTCGGGGGGGCGGGGGACCAGAGAAGCTATGTGATGCAAGAAAGAGCGGAGCCAAAGGGGCGACATATTGAAAACCCCCTCTTCACTTCCTCCACGTGCAAGCACAAACCAGGACGTCCCGAGATCTTTTCAAGGCGGGGACACGGATGAACGATCGGCTGCGCGTCCATGCGCTCAGCAGCGAGGCACCATCAACCCAAGCCGTTCCCAAGAATGTGTACTGTGTGGGCGGGAAAGGGCGATTATATAAAGACGCGCGCCAATCGCTCAAGAGGACTTTGGCTAGCTTCCTATTGAGGGCTGGCGGATAAGCAGCGGCGATAGCCGTCCATTTCGCACCATTCGGGGCGTTGCCCTCAAGCACGATGTGACGACGGCCAGACCTGGGGCAATTCCGTTAATCTGACAACACCTACGGTCGAGACAACTGCTGCCCAGAACATCAACGTTGAGACACAGGAATCTGGTTCGCTTCCGCCAACGGGCCCCTTCTTGACACTGGCCGAGACATCTCACAATGGCCCCACGATCTATAACCCCCTGAACATCTCTCGTAAAAAACACGCGTGAATTCACAGGGTGCTCGAGTATACAGGGGGGCCCAAACTTTTCACAGCATCTGATGATGGCCAACGCGGCCCGCATGGTCTTGTTCCCAGACGCCAGGCGGGCCAGCTGCTTTTCACTCAGAAGATGCCGTGGGAGCCCCCAAGGCTGCGAGGCGGAACGGATGGCACCCACTCGGTCGGCTGCGGTGGTCCAGGGCCCGCACGGCGGGGCAAGCATTACGGCCAGGACGCGGCTCGCAGCGATGTCCGAGCACAAGCTTCTCAAGACTGACCGCGCGGTGAGGTCGCCGCTTGGCCCGTGCAGCGCGCGCCAGAACCTGACCGGCACCCCCATCGCCATCGCGGCGCGCCCGACGCCCCCCTTGCCGCTGAAGCAGTCCGCCAGGTAGCGGCCGGCCAGGCGGGGCCGAGCTCCCGCGAGTCGACCGGCGAGGCGTGACCCAAAATGATGTCCGCGAGCTGAGCCTCGTAGACCAAGAACACGCTTTGCGGGGCGCTGCTCAGCGTCGCCCGTGTGGTCGCCAGCCGGGCATGGTTCTCGAAGAGGGCGACGCTGCGGGTGGTCTTCCACTGGCCGCGCGTCTGCCCGTCGGCCAACCGCCGCCACCTCCTCGCCATGTCTAGTGAGGCCCCCGCGTGGCGCCTCTGATGCGGCACCACCTTGGCCTTCACCTGCAGCCCCTGCAGGCACAGGCTGAACCTCTGCCAGCACTCGGGGCACATGAAGTTCCACAGGCATTCGGGGTGCCCCTCCTTTTCCAGCTGGTGCAGCACGGGGTCCAAGAAGCGAATCCAGGGCAAGTCTAACTCCAGCGACTCGTCGCCCAGGCCCGTCTTGCCCCGCCGGTCCTCCTCTTCCAGGAAGAGTCTCAAGGTCCAGGATTCGCACACGCCCACAGCCGGCGGCACCAGGTAGGTCGGCTTCAGGCGCAGGAGGCTGCTGGGGCGGCCGCACACGCTCCCCGCTACCGAGGTGAACACCGCCATCTGGAGGCTGCCCCAAGCCTTCATGCGCCGCGCCATCGCGCCCCACAGCGCCAGCACCCACGGCTGCCTCGTCCGCGGCGGCCCCAGGCGCCGCCAGGCCCGGAGGCATCTCCAGGCCCGGGGGAGGCGCCAGGCGCCATAGCCTGAGAAGACCGGATTGAAGTGCAGCTCGCCCGCCATCAACTTCTCGGCCCAGGAGAGGTGGGTCCCGGCCTGGCACAAGCCGCTCAGGTAGGTCACCAGCGCCGGGTCTACCACGGGGTCGCCCCAGCCCTTCATGACCTCCTCGACGACCACCAAGGGCCAGCTTAGACGGGCAAAGTCCCGCCAGCCGTCCCAGGCCTGCTGGTACTCGCGCTGCGTCGGGGCCTGCACCGCCTCCCGCTCCAGGAGGGAGAGGCCCTCCTCGCTGGCTGGCATACCGCAGCGGCGGGCTCGGCGCTGCTGTGACTGCGCGAGCCTGCGCCGCCGCGCGGCGCCGGTCACGACCTCGGGCTCGGAGCTCCCGCTGTCGGAGGAGCCGACGCTCTCTGGCACTCCCCGCGCGGGCTCCGCCGGCACAGGCAGCTTCGCCAGGTCCTCCATCCTCTGCTCCAGGCTCCGTGGCAGGGGACGGCCCAACACGGCCGCCCTCAAGTGCCTCGACTCGCCCAGCTGGCGCCCCCGCCAAGCCACCAGCAACGGCGGTGGCTCTATCGGCGGAGCAGGGACTAGCTGCTGGCCGCGCCACGCCTCCTGGCTGCCCGCCGGCGCCTGCGGGCAGGGCTCCGGCCGAGACGGCGCCAGCTGGCGGGAGCGCCGGCGAGGGCTCCGAGAGCGGCCACGCACGCCCGGTGCTCGGGGGCGCGCGGGCGGCATCGCGGGCTGCGGCGCTCCCGGGCGCGCGCTCGGGCGCGGGCCAAGCGGGGCCCCGCCCCGGGCCCACTCGCGAAAGCTCGAGCTCCAACAACTCAGCCAGAAGAGTGGACTTTGCGCCGTCGGGGTCAAACAGCCGCGAGGGGAGGTCGGCACAGTTGAGCTCGCTGGGTATCCATCGAATCGAACAGCGGATATTACGGCTCAGACAGACTGCGTGAAATCGACGAATCTGGATCAACAGGTTGAAACACGAACTTCTGCCTCGATTGAAGCTTAGCACGACCGACATATTATCGCATAGCAGGAGCTGTCGCATGTGGGACCCGAAGACCGCGGCGGCGATACGATGGATGCTGCTGACCAGGGCCCGGGCCTCAAGGGTTAGGACCCCTTCGGGGCGCTGCCAGGCTCTAGCGAAACAGGGCCCCCACAGGCTTGCGCGGAGCCCCTGGGCGGGCACTTCTGGAAAGTCCCCCACAACGCCCCACTGGCTCAGCTCCTCCTCATCCTCGGGCAGGCCCTTGAGTTCCCACTTTCCACTCTCGCTCATACCGAAGCCGGCGGCACAGAGCGCGGCCCCCCGAGCGCTGCGCGCGCAGCGCCGGCGAAGGCGGGCCCGCTCAGGCACGCGCCCGGCCGACCCCACCAGCTGCCGCGGCCAGAAGGCCCTCGCCAGTCCGTAGCCGTGGAGGCTGGCATCCGACTGCTGCACCATCGGGTTCCAAGGCAGCCACCAGTCTGACTCCAAAAGGTACATCAGGGAACTGAAGGCGGCCAGCTCTCGCCGCGCCTCGGCCCATAGCACGGCCGCGTCGTCGTAGCGCGCCCGCACGAAGCCGTACACTGAATTGAAAGCCGACAGGGTGCCGCGCGAGCAGAGGCCGCAGAAGGTCAGATGGCCCAGCACGGCTTCTACTGCCCAGCCCTTGACTCGGCGGCGGGCAAGAAGGCCCCGCACGGCTTGGCGGCAGCGCCAGAACCGATCACCGGTCACCCGGGCGCGCAGCCGCCCGCCGTCGATCTCGGCACCGAGCGCCAGCGCCAATCCCGACACCAGCTCGCCCTTGCGCAGCAGCAGGTTCAACTCGGTGAACTCGCCGGTCAGCTGGCCCATCACGCCGCTCACGAGCTGGGAGAAGAGCGAGAACACCCCCAGGTTGTCGACGTAGACGTAGCGCCTGATCTCCTGGGGCGCCCTGTCAGGCGCGAACACGAGCGGCGGCCCATGGTCCGAGAGACCAGGCTCCCTCAGGAGCGGGCTGCCGCGGCGGCTGACCTCCTCGTTGGCCCGCTGGGCAAAGTAGAGCGACCAGCTGAAGCCCATGGGCAGCACCTGCCAGCACGGGTAGATCGCCGTCGACGCATGCACCTCGGCCCCCTCGACCTCGGACACGCCGAAGGCCCCCCCCTTGACAGGAGGCAGGCAGAAGTACCGCGAGAGAGCTGCGTCGATCCGCACTCGGTGGAAACAATCCTTCACGTCCGCCATGCCGATGCACACCTGCTGCGCCTCCAGCGCGGCGCGAAGGTCTTCGTAGCTCGAGAGCCCCTCCTCAGGCAGGTGCACTTCGATCCTGGCAAGGCCCTCGCTGCTTAAAAGCCCCACCCCAGGGGGGTCCCTGAAGTGGGCGTTCGCACGGCGGGCGTCGACTATGAGGCGGGGTCGCCGTCGCCCATCCTTCCACACAAAAAAAAAACATCCCGATTCTCTCTTTCGGTGATAGAGTCCACCCCAGCATGCCAGCTGACAGCAGCCGGCGCACCAGGCCGCGGTACTCTTTGTGGTTGAACTCGAGGACCGAGTCGAAATACGGCTCGATGTCGGTCGGCAAAGGTGCCGGTCGTAGCATGCGCTCTTGGCGCTCCTGCAGGAAGGCAAGGGCCTCGCCAGGCAACAGGTCCTCGAGACGTGGGCAGCCCCTCACGTCCGTCGGCATGCTGACAAGCCCTGCACTGTAGGAGGCGACCGTCGTCGGGCCGTTGCGCCCGTCATGGGGCGAGCGGCCCCGCAGCAGCTCCCGGAGGGCCGCCTGCGGCTCGTGCAACTTGGCGTCCGGCTGCCGGCCCCGAACGAGGCCCTCGAAGCGCGCAAGTACATCTCGCTGCATGCCGTTAGCAGGGCCTGGCTGCGAATCGTAACCCGACATCCAGTATATGGCGCCAACGATCCCGTTAACCTCGCTCACGATCCGAGCCTCCCGCCCGACATGCCTGGCCCGGCAAGACCTGCCGCGAATTCGGCGGCCTGTGTCACCCAACAGCGGGAGCGGCAGGAAACTGCGGGCTCCGCGCGAGGGCGGCAGGCGGCCACCGTCGCGCCCCGGCAAAAACGGCCCGGGGGAGGGGCTGGAGCCGGGGGCCGTCATGGCCCCGCGGAGGCGACGCCTCTGGCCCGGCCGCGTCCGCGGCCGCCTCGGCCGCCACCACGCCCCGCACCGGCCGCGTCACCTCCAGCTCCTTCTGCTGATTCTGCTCCCTCGACTGCCTCAGGAGGCGCCCCGCGCGGCGTCCGCGCCCAGTTCTGCGCCTGCTCCGTCTCGTGCTGCTCCTTCGCCCGCCGGTGGACGTAGCCCCTGAGCTTGGGCCCCGAGACGTCCTCCTCCGAGCTCACGCCCTCGACGAAACGCGCAATCGTCCCGCTCGGCTTGGACGGGCCCGCGTAGGCGTCCACCACCGCCACCACGCGGCGTGTCATCACCTCCACCATCATCAGGCCGCCCATGTTCAGCTGGTCGTAGACCCCGCATTGACACAGGGCCTCCACGATGGTCCCGCAATCTCCCTGGCCGAGCCTCTTCATGCGGTTGACGACGTCGAGCCAGAGCCGAGGGTCGCCCCCACGCCTCTCCACGTGCTTGCTCATGTGGAGAGCCCCGGGCGGCCCGTCCACCTTCACGTCGGGGTAGCACACCTGACACGACTCGCCCACGACGACTGTCCACCGCCTGAACCACTCTCCCTGCTCGTCGTAGTCGACCCCGAAAGTACGAGCGTCATTCAGAACGCCGAACGGCACGACCCCGTCCTCGAAGCTCACGCCGTCTGTGTTCGCCACGACCACCTCCGTCCCGATCGCGATGCCCGGCCCACAGCTGAGGGCGATCCAGGCCTGGCCTGCCCTTGGGGCCTCCAGCCGCCCATCTGGCCCATGGCCGAGCCAAGGCGCAGCGAGCGGGCACGCTCCCCGGCCGACAGCCTGCCGGCGGCCTCCTGCCAGATGACCTGTCGGCCGTCAGCGGCCGAGGCCTCCCTCGGCTCGGGCAGGGTGGCGTCCCGCTCGAGCGCCGTCTCACGACCGCGCTGCCGCGCGTCGCCCAGCTCGTCGGGCCCCAGTCGCTCCCGCAAGCGGTACAGCCTCCTCATCCTGCGAGTACGCAGCGCCAAGGGGAGGGCCCGCGAGGGCCTGCTCTCTGGGTCGCTGCAGCTCAGGTCCTCAGCGTAGATGTCCACGTCCGCGGTCAGGACAAACCACTCTCCGCTCCCCAGGTAGTGCGTCAGCACCAGCTCGTGGTCCACGTCCTCGTCGGCGAAGCGGCAGACCACACGCTCGCCTGGGAGCGCCCTAGTCCACCACTCCCGCCCCGCGTCGCCGCGGAGCCACGCCACGAGTGCCGCCATGACGGCGGCCGACGATCTTTGCCACCAGCCAGTGCACCAGCCCGCCCAGCAGCGCCCCCACTAGCCTCTCCACAGCCTTCTCCCCGGCCGTCGGCTCAGGGCACGCCCGAGCCTCGCAGGCCGGGCAGGCCGCGCACGGCGGCGGCTCGTACGCCGGGCACGCCGCGCACGGCGGCGGCTCGCAGGCTGGACAGGCGGCGCAGACCGCCAGCTCCGGGCAGGCCGCGCACGCCGCCGCCTCCGGGCACGCCGGGCAGGCGGGGCACGAGAGGTCTGGGCAGCTCGGCTGCCCCCGGCCCCAGCCCGGCGCGAAGAACGCCGCGGCCTCCAGAGCCAGCACTGCCCAGGCCGGCAACGCGGCCGCCCCGCCAGGGATGGCGACCGCGGCCATCAGCCTCGGGACCAGAGAAGCTATGTGATGCAAGAAAGAGCGGAGCCAAAGGGGCGACAGATTGAAAACCCCCTCTTGCACGCCCGAGCCTCGCAGGCCGGGCAGGCCGCGCACGGCGGCGGCTCGTACGCCGGGCACGCCGCGCACGGCGGCGGCTCGCAGGCTGGACAGGCGGCGCAGACCGCCAGCTCCGGGCAGGCCGCGCACGCCGCCGCCTCCGGGCACGCCGGGCAGGCGGGGCACGAGAGGTCTGGGCAGCTCGGCTGCCCCCGGCCCCAGCCCGGCGCGAAGAACGCCGCGGCCTCCAGAGCCAGCACTGCCCAGGCCGGCAACGCGGCCGCCCCGCCAGGGATGGCGACCGCGGCCATCAGCCTCGGGACCAGAGAAGCTATGTGATGCAAGAAAGAGCGGAGCCAAAGGGGCGACAGATTGAAAACCCCCTCTTGACTTCCTTCACGTGCAAGCACAAATCAAGACGGCCAGAGAAGCTCACGAGAAGCCCCCAAAGGCCCCCAAGAGGCCCAACGGGGCCCCAAAAATGCTTCAAAGCCGCTCCCAGGAAAGCCCCAGGAAACCCCAAGAATGCACCCAGGGGCTCCCAAGATGTCCCCTCCTCCTCCTCTTCCTCCTCCTCCTCCTCGTCCTCCTCCTCCTCCTCCTCCTCCTCCTTGTTTTCCTCCTCTTCCTCCTCCTCCTCTTCCTCCTCCTCATCCTCCTCCTCCTCCTCCTCCCCTCCTCCTCCTCCTCCTCCTCCTCCTCCTCCTCCTCCTTCCTCCTCCTCCTCCTCCTCCTTCCCTGTTCCTCCTCTACGTTCCTCCTCCCCTCCTCCTCCCCCTCCTCCTCCTCCTCCTCGCTTCCTCCTTGTCCTCCTCCTTTCCTCCTGCTCCTCCTCTCCTCCTCCTCCTCTTCCTCCTCCTTCTCTTCTCCTCCTCCTCTTCTCCTCCTCCTTCTCCATCCTCCTCCTTGTCGTCCTCCTCCTCCCCGCCCCTCCTCCTCCTCCTCGTCCTCCTCCTCCTGCTCCTCTTCCTCTCCTCCTCCTCCCTCCCGCTTCCCTCCTCCTGCTCCTCCTCCTCCTCCTCTTTCCTCCTCTCCTCCTCCTCTGCCTCTGCCTCCTCCTCCTCCTCCTCCTCCTCCTCCTCCTCCTCCCCCGCCTCCTCTTTCTTTTTTCTTATTATTCTTAGTAGTATAATTCTGATTCGTAATAGTATTATTATTATTAGTATTATTATTATGTTTATTATTATTATTATTATTATTATTAGTAGTATTCGTATTATTATTAGTATTATTATTACTAGTACTATTATTATTATTATTAGCATTAGTATTATTATTATTATTATTATTTTTATTATTATTAGTATTATTATTGTTAGTATTATTATTAGTATTATTATTAGTATTGTTATTATTAGTATAAGTATTATTAATAATAATATTAATAGTATTATTATTAGTAGTATTATTAGTAGTAGTATTAGTATTAGTATTATTAGTATTAGTTTTATTAGTAATAGTATTAATAGTATTAGTATTATTAGTATTCGTATTAGTAGTAATATTAGTATTACTATTATTGCCATTAGTAGTGTTATTGGTATTATTATTAGCGTTATCAATAATATCACTAATAGTAGCATTAGTAGTAGTAGTAGTAGTAGTAGTAGTAGTAGTAATAGTAGTAGTAGTAGTAGTAGTAGTGTAACTGGTAGTATTATTAGTATCAGTTCTATTATTAATAATATCAATTATAGTAACCATATTATTCGTAGTAGTGTTATTGTGATTAGTATTATTATTGGTACTGTTCTTGTTATTGGTATTAGTAGTATTAATATGATTGGTCGTATTATTATGTTTGGTAGTAGTAGTAGTTTTGGTATTATTACTCTTATTTTATTATTAGTATTCATATCACTATTAATATCAGTAGTATTATGATGTGCCGCATTAGTCTTGTTATTAGTATTGTTTTGTTATAATTCGTATTAGTAGTCGTAATATTAGTATTGTTATTATTCATAATAATATTAGTATTCGTAGTATTAATATTATTGTCATTATTAGAATGATTTTTATAAAAACAAAAAATAATAATACTATTAGTACGAGTAAAATTAGCAGTAATAGTATTACGATTATTAATAATACGCTTAGTAAAATTATTGGTATTAATATTATTATTCGTAGAAGTACTAGTACTAGTAATAGTACTAGTAGTAGTATCCGTATCAGTATTAGTATTAGTATTAGTATTAGCATTAGTAATAGTATGACTATTGGTATTAATATTATTCATATTATTCGTATTATTATTAATATGATTCCTCCTTCTCCGCCTCCTCCTCAGATTCGTACTATTATTCCTCTTCCTCCTCCTCCTCCTTCTCCTTCTCCTCCTCCTGATATTCCACGCCACCCCCTACAACGGCTGGGGGAACACATGGCTCGATCGTTAAGCAGAGGTTTTGCCACAACGTTCGGCCACATGGGCGATTCCATAAGGCAGGGGGCTGCGGTGATTCGCCGTAGGCGTCTTCGGTTACTGGCTCGCCACAAGAGTTCACAACGTGCCAAGCTATAGGTAGTTCTGACCCTTGTTGAGGGGTTCGCAGTGGGTCCTCTTGGAGCCCTCCCGGGTCGTCTTGGATTTTTTGTCCATTGGAAAACGGTGTAGGTCGTCTGGAACCCCTGCAAACCGTCTTCGGGGTGGCTCGGGGCCGTCTTGGGCCGCCGGGTCAATAGTTTGCCAATCATGTCCACATCACTGCAAGATGTAAGAAATAATGTGCCACCGCCTCACCCCCACCCGTGGCTGGGCTGGTAGCAGAGGGTTGAAGCAAGTGATTGCGCACCCCTCTTCGATCTAGGACTGGCCATGCCCACTCTGAAGGCACCTCTGGTCCTGCCCGTATCCAGCGTTTCGGCGTGTGGTTGGCTATCCTCATCAGGACCTGCCACAACCAACCACACAGGGCAGGCCGACGCTGTCACGAACGACACCTCTGTTTCCAACTGCGCGAAACATACATACGTGCAACACCCAACTCGCCAGAAGATGTCAGCGGGCTCAGTGCGATGAGCACAAACAACTGAGCTGCTTGCGCCACCCGGGGGCCTGGCTTTTGGCCTTCGGAGAAAGGAAAAAACAACTCCCCCATCTTTCGTGACATCGTGGCTTCCCGGCTGATGCATTGGTGGCCATCCGCCGAATGCCCCCTTTTTCTTTGAACTGGCGCCAACCACGGCCCAGGGGCGTGAGCCACCTGACCCTTGTTGTCAGGCGAGCATGGGACGCATCGTTCGTGCCACCTGCGGGTTCCAAAACTCGCATCAAGGCCGCCGGGGCCAAGATACCGGACTCGAACACGGACACGGCAGCAAACTCAGAACGCACCTGCGAAACCTCATTTTGGTGAAGCGAGCATTGTTCCTTTCCTGACTTCTGGGCCGAGCACCAGCGAAAGTTTGTCAACAACAACAGCAGCAACAGCAGCAACAATGACACAATAACTCAACGACCACTCGAGAAATCCGCCGGAGTCCAGCTCTGGCGCGCTGAGCACTCGCGCCATGCCGAAGTCGAACTCAGGAGAGATTTCCGGCTGATAACCAATAGTTTGCCAATCATGTCCGCATCACTGCAAGATGCAAGCAAATATGCGCCACCGCCTCACCCCCGCCCGTGGCTGAGCCGGTAGCTGAGGGTTGAAGCAAGTGATTGCGCACCTCCCTTCGATTTAGGACTGATCATGCCCACTCTGAAGGCACTTCTGGTCCTGTCCGTCTCCAGCGTTTCGACGTGTGGCTAGCTATCCTCATCAGGACCTGCCACAGGCGGCGACCGGTTGTTACTGTGGCCCGTTGGGTGTTAGTGTGGCCCGTTGGGTGTTAGTGTGGCCCGTCGCGCGGCGGGATGGGAGTTACTGTGGCCCGCGCAGGCCGCTCAATGAGAAGTAATATGTAAAGGTATCTCATGCTAGATCTGGAAAGATTCGCAACCCTTAAGGGAATGCACTCCCGCGCAGGCAAAAGTGGCCACAGTAACTCCCACCTGGAACCCACGTGGTAGTAGTGCTGTGTTAGTGGTGTGGTGGTCGCTGTGCTGTGTTAGTGGTGTGGTGTTGGTAATGTCGTGTTAGTGGTGTAGTGTTGGTAGTGGCTGGTTGTGCTGTATGCTGTGTTAGTGGTGTGGTGTTGGTAGTGGTGTGCTGTATTAGTGGCCTGGTGTTGGTAGTGTTGTGTTAGTGGTGTGGTGTTGGTAGTGTTGTTGAGTTGTTCGTAGGTAGTGGTGTTGTGGTAGTGGCAGTGGTGCTGTGGTTTGGTGTTGTGCTAGCGGTGTTGTGGTGTTGTGGTTGTGGTATTGTGGTAGCGGTGTTGTGGTGTTGTGGTAGCGGTGTTGTGGTGTTGTGGTACTGGTATTGTGGTAGTGTTGCTGTAGTGTGGTAGTACTATGGTGCTGTAGTGTTGGTGTTTGGTAATTTCATCCATAGGGAGTACTAGTCCTACGGAGTACTAGCCGCAGGGACTGCTAGCCCCAAGGAGTACCAGTCCTGGGAATTACTACCCCTAGGGCGTACTCGTCCACGGGAGTACTCGTCCTAGGTCCCTGGGAGTACTCGCACTACGGAATACCAACCCTAATCCGCCGATCCGGCGTGTGAGTTACAAGGAGTCTCAGCTACAGCCTCGAGGCTGAGCCTCAGCCTCCGGGGGGGTTGCCGGGGTGGCTCTGCCGGGGAAGGGGGGGTGGGGTGGGGGGGGGGGGTGCGAGTTTCCGGCGGATGCGTTTTTTGACACCCCTCACAAGGATCGTGGCCTCCGAGGGGGTTCCGAACTCGAGTGCCACCCCTCCCGCACCAAGAGGCTCCGAAGAAGCCTCCAAGAGGCCCCAAGGGGCCCAGAAGAGGCCCCCAAGAAGCCCCAAGAGACTCCCAAGAGACCCCCAAGAGGCCCCCAAGTGGCCCCAAGAGGCCCAAGAGGCCCCCAAGAAGCCCCAAGAAGCCTCCAAGAGGCCCCCAGAGGTCCCGGCCAACCACGATATCCCTATCAGCGTCCATGAGGCCTCTGACCCACCACCCACGCACGGTGGTGGGATAGGCCGAAGGCCACTGGATCCGCCGCCCCCTGCTTGCAGGGGTGCACGGCGTGCTGGATGAGCTGTTAGGTTTTGGTTTTGGTTCTTTTTCCAAAAGAACTCTCCAGTGGGCTCCGGCCCGTCCCGCCACCGTGCCCAAAAACGGCCGTTTCGCTCGGGACATCCTCAAAAAATCGCGAAGATGGCCCAAGATGGCCTCCAAGTCCGCCCGAGATGGTCCAAGACGGCCTCCAAAACGGCCCAAGAGAGTCCAAGACGGCCCAAGACGGCCCAAGAGGCCCCCCAGAGGCCTCCCAGACGGCCCAAGAGGCCTCCAAGAGGTCCTCCAGGAGAGTCCGAAGAGGGCAAAATCATTGATTTTCCATTGGTTTTTGAAGGATTTTGGCATTTGCGCCTTTTCGGCTCTCCGACGGCTCAAGACGGCCCAAGAAGCCCCCAAGATCGCCCAAGAGGCCCCCAAGAGAGCCCCCTGATGGCCCAAGTGGCCTCCAAGATGGCCCCTAGAGGGCCCCAAGACGGCCCAAGAGGCCTCCAACACGCCCAAGATGGCCTCCAAGACGCCCAAGATGGCCTCCAAGACGGCCCTGGAGCGCCCCAAGAGGGTCCCCCGTTGGCCCAGAAAGGCCCCCAAAACGGCTCCCGACGGCGTCAGACGTGCCAGGAACCCACCAAGATGGCCGAAGTTGGCTCGAAGCTGGCCCAAAAGAGCCCAAGAGGCCCCCAAGAGGGCCTCCAGGAAGGCCAAAAGATGCCAAAATCACTGATTTTCCCAAGGTTTTTGATGGATTTGGGCATTTCCCTTCTTTCGGCCTTCCGACGGCCCGAGACGGCCCAAGAGCCCCCAAAGATCGCCGAAAGATCGCCCAAGAGGCCTCCAAGACGGCGACGATGACCATCAAGACGCCCACGTGTTCCCCGAAGGCTTTCCAAACCGATTCGGGGAACACATGGTCCGATGGCTTGGCAGGTCTGGCCTCAACGTTCGGCCACATAGGCGCTTCCACAAAGGCAGGGGGCGGCGGTGATTCGCCGTAGGCGTCTTCGATAAATGCGGAATGAAAGGGGGAAGGAAGGGAAAAGAGAGGAGGGACGAGGGCGAAGGAGGATCACATCAGTCGAAGCGCCCTGGATCGGCGGCACTGGCCGAAGGCCACTACAATACTAGTCCTAGGGAGTGCTAGTCCGAGGGAGTGCTAGGAAGTACAGGCGCTAAGGACTGCTAGCCCTAGGAAG
>CAUYUJ010016432.1:0-32500 GCA_963575745.1 Prorocentrum cordatum | reverse complement strand
ATAGACATGCATGTATGCATGTTCATGTGTATATGCAAACACCTGCACATGCGAATATACATATACATATAATTATGCAAATGAGTATCAGTATACACATACATATACATACATTCCCACGCATGTCTAGACATATACAAATACACCTGCATATGCACACACACGTACCCATGCACATACATATGAACATATACATACACATGCACATACGCACGCACGTACACGTATCGATAGATACGCATACACGTTTATACATAGATAGAGATACGTTTACATTAGCATAAGCATATACATATACACATACATATGCATATACATATGCACATACACATACACAAACATAAGCATGTACACACCCATAGCAGTATACACATACAGTTAGTTATACGTATACACGTGCCTATCCATGTATATGCATGCAAACATGTATGTACGTAGACATATGCGTGTACACAAGCATATAGGTACACACATACATCTACATATCCGCACACGTATACATATATACATGTATATACATGATACACATACACATAAGCATATACATGTGTTGGGTACGTCGGTGGGGAAATGCATTGCCAGGGATCCGTTTTACTGCCCTTGGGCACCCCAGCCCTCGTTCTGGGTTGCTAAGTGGTCGTGGCCTGGTGGAAGCAGCACCACTCTTGCTTCACGGCAGGCCACTTCTCTGTCTGCTGGAGGCCTTCGGTGCAGTCGAAGGGAGCGGTGGTCGTCTTCACGCAGCCTCTCTCCTCGTGGGTGCAGCACCAATGCTTCTTCCCAGCATCCCAGGACGTCTGCCAACTGCTGTAGTCCGACTCGCAGTCGTAGGGAGCGGAAGACGAGATCGCGCAAGCGATGCCAAACTCGTGACAGCAGAAAGCCTTCTTCGCGTCTGCCCACTTGGTTGACCAACTCGCCAGGCCATCGTAGCAATCAAATTTCAGGGAGCTGCGCGGGGGGCAGCCGTAGTTGAAGTGCTCGCAACACCACTGCTTCTTGTCATCCGCCCAGACGCTCTCCCAGCTGTCGTAGCCGTTGTAGCAATCGTAGGGCAGCGAGCTCCTCTCTGGGCAGCCTCGGCCCTGCATCTGGCAGCACCAGGCCCTCTTCTCATCCGACCACGACTCGTTCCAGGTGATAAACCCGTCGTAACAGTCGAACGGCAGAGAGGTCTTCCTGGGGCATCCCGTGCCCTTGTGCATACAGCACCAGCTTCTGCGCTCTGGAGGCCACTGCCTGACGTCGCAGTCCGGGTCGTCCGGCACGGAGTCCTTCGCGTCTGTCTGGATACTGAGCACGAGGGGGCAGCACTCCCAGGGCGCTGGCTCTGACGTGGGACAGCCCTTCTGGAAATGCCTGCAGCACCAAGCACGCTGCTGCAATGACCAAACACTCCGGCCAACGGTGTCGTCACAATTGAACGTCGTTGTTGTAATGATCTCTGTCGTCGTGGTCGTCGAAGTAGAGTGGTTGGAGAATAATAAGATCAAGCCCAGCAACAAGAGCATGGTCAGCGGGAAACACCAGCATACCTTGGGCGCGAATTAATGGGGGGCATGAGGGGGGGGGGAAAAGGTGCCCTTGACGGGCCCAAAGGCCCCTTCTGGACCCAAAAGGGCCCTTTCAGGGGCCCTAGAGGGCCCCTTTTCGGCAGCCCTCGATGCCTCCCCATGTATCGCCCCCCCCCCCCCCCATTTTATCGCCGCCCAAATACCCAAACGCACCACCAAGGCCGAGTCGCCACCTGCTGCACACCCACCACCTTGAGAGGAACAAAGCACAGCACAGGCAGACCCGTTCCGAGGCTCGCGCAGATGTCTTGGATCCGCGCTCTGGACCCCCCCCCTCCCTGGCGCGCGGAGCGCGCCAAGGGCGGCGCTGGGGTGCCGCCATGGGATCCAGCACCAACCCAAGATTTGGCGGCGAGCCCGGGGGGGAAGTGAGAAGGAGAAGAGCTTCTCAGACGGCTCGACAGTCCCCCAGCTTTCTGAGAAGTTTCCTGCGCCTTCCCCGAAAACACAGAATACCTCTCAGAAGGCGCGAGGGCTTCTGAGAAGTCCCGCCGCCTTCTGATAAGGCCTTCTCCTTCTCACTTCCCCCCTCGCTCGCCGCCGAAAGATATCCGCGCGAAGCAGACCTCCGAAAGCGTTTGCTGGGGCGGCGAAATCTATACATATCCACTCGTCCCTGGCCGGGCCCATCCTGAACCCAGCAGCGCCGTCTCGCCTTCCTTGCTTGGCCAGGAGGGCGTGTACACAGCTCCTGGGTTCAGGCTGGGCCTGGCCAGGGAGCAGAGGACGTGCATAGACTTCGTCGCCCGAGGTGCTCATCAAACTTGCGATTCCTCGACGCCTTGTAATGCGGCATGGGGTCCTGCACGATTACCATGCCCTCGGTAGTTCGCTCGTAGCACGCACCCTGCTGACCGCAGTACTGCGCGTTCATCATCACCCCAGGCCCTCGGCCGCCAACTGCGACGGCTCCTCCCTGCGCCAGCCTTGGGAGTCGCGCGAGGTCCGCGCCCGCTCCGAAGCTCGGCTTCCCCCCATCCTCGCCAGCCTCCCTCCGCCTCGCAGCCCCTCGTCAGGCCTGAGCTGGCCCGAATCGCGAGACCAGACCAGATCGGAAACGGATTGGATAGGGTGCGAATCGGCACGGATTCGGATCGAGACCCGATCGCTTGGGAGCAGGGATCGGGCTCGGCCACTGCGGGCTCGAGAGGGAAGCGGCTTGTGTCGGATCGGATCAAGATCCGAGTCGAAACTTGGGAATCGGATTGGATCAGATCGTACCGTGAGCAGCCCTGGAGGAGGGGGAGAGGAGGAGGAGGAGGAGGAGAAGGAGGAGGAGGAGGAGGAGGAGGAGGAGGTGCATCCGGCTCGCCGCTCCTTGTTTCTTGCGCACGTGTGGAGCCCGTGCCTGGAGCCCTCTCCCCCGGGAGGCTCCCCGGCATCCCCCCACCCCCCAGTGCAGAAAGCCCTCGGGGGGGACCAGCTCACGAGATGCTGCAGTGCTCTGCCATATCGACGATGCCTCGCCGGCACACCCCGAGACGTACCTGATTGCAGACCGTGCGGCTCCTGGACAGATTCGCATCACCAAGCTCCAACAGGCGACGAAAAACAGTTTGGGCCAATATCCCTGCCCCTGTCCCGACGTCCCCCTACCCCGAGGCTCTCAAATGCTTCACAATACAAGTATCCTTGATTTTTTCTGCAGACGTGTCACACCAAACCACCCAGCTTGATTATCCCCAATACAAAGAGGGGGACATAAGTGAGGCTATGTCTTCATTGTGTTCTCAGGGTTAGGGGTTCTTTTGTTCTCAATGCTCAAAGCCAACTGCCAGCTGGACATTGGTAGGGAAACAAACAATGGCATAAACGTACAAACTCGGAGGTCCGCGCAGATTTCTCGGATCGGCGCTGGGCCCCCCCCTGGCGCGCGGAGCGCACCAGGGGCGGCGCCTGCGCCGCCAGGGGCCCCAGCGCCGATCCGAGAAATCCGCGAGGACCTCTGACTTTCTACGTTTATGCCATTGCTTGTTCCCCTAATTTGCGGGGCCCAAAAGTATACACCACCACCGCCTCCCTCATCCCGTCCCTCTCCCAGGAAAGAGGAGTGGAAGATGAGGGTGGAGGAGGGAGCAAGAATCGACATGGTGGTGGCGGTGTATTTTCTTGGGGCCCGCATAATTTGCGAACATCCCTGCGCCGACCCATACGGCGACCCGGGACGTCCAGGTCCACTGTTGATGATCATCACCAGTGCCCGCCGGCCACCCCTCTGTACGGGGGGAGGGCTGCGTGCCCTACCGCTTGCCTGGTGCCTTGAGTTACAGCGGCCAAGGGAAGGGGAGGGGAAGTCAGCGGAGGAAAAAGGTACCAATACCGCTACCCTTGCCTCGTGTTCGCCTTTTTGGGCATCCTAGATGGCCCTCGTCGCCACGGCTGGAGTCGCCTCGAGATTCTGGTCAGAACGCACCCCGGGATAAGTCCAGGGAGCAGCGGTATCGTTACTTCGGTCCCACCCAAAAATGGGCGACGATAACGACGGTGCAATCGGCAGGAAGAAATGCAACAGGCAGGCAGGCCGAAAGACGAGCGCCCCAGACAGCGGGGCCCGAAACGCTTTGAATGATAGGTTCCACCTCATGTTTTTACTTGGAATGTCGCGGCGGCGGCCCCGGCAACGGCCTGGCAACACGCTATGCCCTGCGAGCGGATACCGTGTCGCCCCGCTCCGCGGGAGTAGGAGGCTTGGAAAGGCTAGGGGCATTGACACCCGGGGACCCCGGCGTGGTTCGATTGTCGTGCCGAATCGCGGTGAACCGAATCGCTGAGGGCCAAAGTTCCCGACCGTACACTCGTCCTCCTCGGCAACCTCCTCGCTGATGCCGCGACGGGGAGAAGAGGACGATGAGCAAAACACGGTGTGCACGTGGAGGATGCCGACGCACTCGGCGGGGCGGGGCACAGGCGGGCCGAGGCGGCACCTCGCACCATTCGGCGGTGGACAAATCTCCCTTTAGCAAACCTCCCCTGAATGAAAACAGCCTGGGGCCGAAACCGACGGGCCTGGACCCGCAAAATGACAGCCGCGACGCCCTCCCGCGAATCGAGAACGGCCCATTCGCTCATCGACGCGTCGGGACAGGAGGTCTGTCAACCTCCGAGCCATGCCTCAACACGCAGGGTCGAAGCAGACGGGCTCGGAGGCCCACCCTGGGGGCCCACACGTGTGAAAACGCATGCCCCGCGCGCCAGCGGCAGACACATGGAGACTTCCTCGGCGCACGCATGTGCGGAAAATCCGACGCCCCCTTCAAGACGCCCCTCTGGTCGAGTGCCACAGGCCCGCCAACGAAAGGACAACGCTGGCCCTGAGCCCTTAGCATTAGGTCGGGCATGTCCCCCTACAGGCGGACGCTGCACGAAAATTGGCAGGACGAAAGACCCAACCATATGCAGTCGTGATGCCGCAATTGTGAATATCTTCTTCGGTGGAGCTCCCTCTGGGACCACGAAGCGCTGGGGGGAACGCATGTGGGCGGTAGCGCTTGGGCCTTCGGTGGAGCTCCCTGTGAGGCCACGAAGCGCTGTACTGGGTGGAGGGGACGCATGCGGGCAATAGCACGGGGACCTTCGGTGGAGCTCCTAACTGGGCCACGAAACGGTGTACTGGGTGGGTGGAGGCGCATGCGGGCGGTAGCACTGGGACCTTCGGTGGAAATCCGTATGGGGAAACGAAACGCTGTACTGGGTGAGGGGAGGACGCATGCGGGCGGTGGCGCGGGGACCTTCGGTGGAGCCCCGTATGGGGCCACGGAGGTCACGAAACGCTGTACTGGGTGGGGGGACGCATGCGGGCGGTAAAACTGAAGCCGTCGGTGGAGCCCCCTTTATGGGGACGCATGCGGGCGGTGGCGTTGGGACCTTCGGTGAAGCTCCCTACGGGGCCACGAAACGCTGTACTGAGTGGGGGGGGCGCATGCGGGCAGTAGCACAGGGGCCTTCGGTGGAGTTCCTTATGGGGCCACGGCACGTTGTGCTGGGTGGGGCGGACGCATGCGGGCGGGCGGTGGAGCTCCCTACGGGGCCACGAAACGCCGTTGGGTAGGGGGGGCGCATGCGGGCTGTAGGATTGGGACCTTTTTTAGCTATGTTTCCAAGCTCGCGTGGCGCTAGCTCAGGCGCAGACAGCCCAGTCGGCCACCTCGGGCGCTGGCGGCAGGCGCAAGCCTGAGAAGGGGGGGGAAGCAAAGCGGCGAAGGAACGGGCGAGGCAAAAGGGCCAACCCGCCGCCGCCCTGTCAGCCCCAAAGTTCAGCGCCCTAAAGCCCTCGGCCGATTAGCCTTGGGCGGGAAGCCGAGACGAATCCTCTCGACCTTCTCAAGGCGGCGCTGCAGCCCGCGGGTGGTGGACCCCTCTGCTTGCCGCCGACCACCCTCGCGTCGCAATGACACGTGGAACAAACGCTGTACCCGCTGATCGTGATCAGCTGATGCTCGTCACTGGCCACCTCAGGGGCTCCTGTGTCCCCTCCAGGGTGAGCCCCTGCGGTGGCCAAGTCCATCAGGTCGACCGCTCCCAAGCCTTCGGGCGACCTCGAGCGACGGCCAGAACCCGCATCACACTAAAAACTGGCCGGGGTATCAGGAGACTGCAAAATCACAGACGCCTGCGAATTACATTCCTGGCTACGCGGCAGCACAGGCGAGGCTGTCCCTGGTGCTCTCGCAGCGGGCCCCGCAGAGGACCCAGAGGCGATGGGGGGGCTCCGGGGAGGAGGGGCAAGGGGGCCCCACAGCGAGCAATGGCAGCATCAAACGCGGCGGCGCCTCCGCGGGCTTTCGCAGCGGGGCCCACTGAGGCCCCGCGCAGGGGCGCCACACGGGCCGTCGCAGCGGGCCCCTCCGAGGCCTCACCAACAGACGCCACATCTCCAAGCACAGCGCGCGAGCCAACAGCGCTGCTCGCGCTGTCTCCAGACGCGGCCGCAAGCAGGACATCTACCTTCTGCCGCGCGGCCCCCAGGTCCTCGGGCTTCTCCTTTACGTTGCTCTCTGCGTCCTGGGACGCGCGCTCGACCGACTCGGTCAGGGCCGCGCGCGCCGCCGCGGCAGAGACCGCCACGGCCAACGCCTCCCGAGCTGGCCGCTTCGAAGGCCCACCCGACAAGGGCAGGGCGCAAGGCTTCGGGGCGCACTGCTTGGCCCAGAAGCGGGCCTCGACGCTGCTGCTGCGCGCCGTCCTCAAGCACCTGTGGCGATGGATCCCTCCGCTCGTCACTTCGACCACCTCGTGGACCGCCAAGCGTGGCTGAGTCCTGCGCGCCTTCGGCGGCATGGCTTCATCGGAGACGTCGGCCCTGCTGCCCGCTGCCACGGACACAGCCAGAGAGACCCAGAAGGAGGCGGCGTCCAGCACGGTCTGGCGAACCTTGATGAGCTGCCGCACAGCGTCGGGGGCGCCAGCGTGCGCGGCCATGAACTTGGCGCAACGATCCGCTTCCGCGCTGCCACGCCTTGCCCTGGCGGTGGCCAGGCCGTCCATGACATGTTGCATCGTCGCGTGAGCCTTGACCTTGACGACCCGCAGTCCCTGCTCGCCAAGGCCGCCGAAGCCCTGCACCGCGTGCCAGAACCTGGCCCACAGCTCAGCTCGGGCTGACTTGCTGCTGGAGGTCTCCTTGGGCGCCCTCTCGCTGATCACATTCGACACGTAGTTGGCGCCAGCATGAGCGACCACCGGCGGGATTGCACGCTTGTGCACGAGGAGATACGCCAACAACGATGGACTGCAGGGCGCCCGCCATAAGGGAGGCGAGCGCCCGAAGTCGCCGAGCGCGGTCCAGGGTCAATGGCCTATCCTCCGCCAGGTAGGGCCACCACCGCGCTGGCTGCACAGGCGACCTTCGTCCCACCCTCGATGAAGGCCCCGTCAGCGTAAGAGTTAGGCTCTGCAAACGGCATACCTGCTTTGCGACCTGCGATCCACTGCGCGGGCGCGAGGATGTCGCCCCCTGGCGGCCTCCAGTCCGTGAAGGATGCCATGCCGATGCCGCAGGAAACCTACCTTGTCCGGGCACAGCGAGCACGTAGAAAACGAGCTGAGGCCCGCAGCGCAGCGCCTCTCATTGAGCCACTGCCCGCCCACCAAACGCGACCTGGCGCAGCCTGCTATCGTGGGCGCGAGCGGGCGCCACTTCCTGGAAATGGGAGTGGTGCATTTGCCTTATGTGGCCTATCTCCGCACCTGAGGCGAGAAGACGCCCCCTGCCGCGTTGACGTCGTAGTGCGTGGACTGGGCGAACTGAGCGAGCTGCCACCGCTCGACGCACCCGGTGACGATCTGCTTCACCGCCCACGGCGAGCTCCAGGTTGAGCTGCCCCCCCGCGTCAGTGAGCCAGCGCGCGAAGGAGCCGACCGTGAAACCGACCCTCTTGAGCGACATGACTGCAGCACCGAGCGGGCCATTGACGACGCTCCACTTCCTGGCGACGCTGACGTTCCAGTCGAAGGTGCTCTGGAGCACGGCAGTGGGCACCCACTTCCCCCACGCCGCCTCGGCCAGCATCAGGACGGGCCCGAGCGTCGCCGTGAAGATGGGTTCCAGAGTGCGGGCCCCCGCCAGCATGAGCACTGCCGCGGCATTATTACCTTGCGGCCGCTGCCTCACCGCGCAGCGTGATGGACCGCATCTTCGAGAGCCCGCTGCAATTGATCCCTTTGTAGTACATCGCCGATGGGTGCAAGCCAGCGTCGGCGACCTTGGCGGCAGCTGTGACACTGCGCCGCAGCCCGAGGATGCTGCGCACCTCGCCGAGCCTCATCCCAACGTTGGCCAGCTGCTGCTGCCTGATGGCTCGAGGTCGCGCGCGTGCCGAGCCCCCTGGACTCCTGCCATCTTGAGCAGCCCCCCTGAGATCATGTTGCCTAGGCCGACCGTGCTGCCTAGGACCCGTGACTTCTTGACCGCGATATTGAACTTCACCCTCTGCAGCTGGTCAACGAGGAAGGCCGCTGCCGCCAATTGCTCGTCTCGAACTTTCTGTTCCCCCACACACACACACACACACACACACACACACACACACACACACACACACACACACACACACACACACAACACCACCACCACCACCACCACCACCACCACCACCACCACCACCACCACCACCACACCACCACCACCACCACCACCACCACCCCACCCCACCCCACCCCACCCCACCCCACCCCACCCACCCCCCCACCCCACCCCACCCCCCCACCCCCGCCCCCACCCCACCCCCACCCCCACCCCCACCCCCACCCCCACCCCCACCCACCCACACCCACACCCCACCCCACACCCACCCCCACCCCCCCCCCACCCCCCCCCACCCCCCCCCACCCACCCACCCCCCACCCCCCACACCCCCACACCCCGTGACGGCTGCACTCACGAGGCACTGACGCGACACCTACTCGAACGCCTTCCAGAGGTCGAGCAGGATGATGCTGCTTGGCCATCGTAGCGATCCACTCGTTGCGAACCTGCTGCTGCCAGACCGCTCGGTCGCGAGCCCTGCCTGCGCCGGCCCGCCAGCATGGCCAGTCGTTGTCGCGCCCCCACCGCCGCATGATCGGCCCGCGGAGCCTGCCGTGAACCCTGACGAGGGCCGCCAGCAGCGCGATGGGGCGAAGTCCTCCGTCGGCATTGGGGACGAAGGCCATCTTGGTGATGAAGCTTGGCCAGCTGGCCTGCCGCTCAACCTCAATGATCAGATCGACGAGTGCTTCAACGCCTTGATCATCCAACAATATGAATTCACTCGGACGAATGCTGTCAAAGTTGGACACAGACTGTGGCTCGAAGGAGCCAACCACTCTCCGCAGATCGGGCACACTTGGCCGATCGGGACGATCTCCTAGGTCCTCGGGCCACGCCAGACGGCGCCTCTCCTCCGCGGCGCAGGGGCTCGCGCCAGGGGCAGTGAGGTCCCAGTGGCCTGACCATTCGTCAACCAAGGCCCGTGAGTGGCGCTGCGCCACGCACCCTAGCTGGTCTGGCATTCCACGACTGCGACAGCTTGGTGACGGCGTGAATCCTTCCAGACCCAGTGGCCACTGGGCGCTGCACCCAGTCGCTATAGCCGCGCTTCGCCCCGGCCAGGTCGCGCTTGACCATCTCCTCGGACCGGGCGAGCAGGCAGCGCTGACCGCCTCCAGCTGCTCGACCGAGAAGTCCTGGGCGCCGCTGCCAAGGGCGCGCACGACGCCCCGCAGCACGGCGGGGCCCGGCGGACCCTCGACGGTGAGCCTGCCGAGCGCCTCCGGCGCCCCTGTCCTCGAGAGCGGCCTGCCGATCTGCGCCGCATCGCGCGCGAAAACAACCGCGGACCTGCACCGAGCGGCCGCCCCACTGACTCGCGCAGCCTGGGCGGCGAGGGGGCAGTGGCCGAGGTGGCCACGAGCCCGGGGCTCTCGGCGCGCCCAGCGTAGCGGTCCAGCTCGCGAGCGAGGCCGCACGCGTCGACCATGTCGGCTTCTGCCTGCGCGGCGAAGGTCTGCTACGCGCGGTCGAGGTCAGCCGTGGACTGCAGCCGTTCGCGCACGCGCGCCCATCCCGCGGCGTGGCCCCTCGAGCAGCACGCCAGAGGACGGGGCAGTGGGAGCCGCTTCGCCGTTGCCGCGACGGAGAAGTTATGATGCTTACCAGGCCCCAACACATCCAGGGCGACAGGGTGGCGAGGGCCCAGGTCGAGCCAATGAGCGACGCTGGCTTTGGCGCCTCGGAAGAACCTCGAGACGACAAAGAATTCGATGATCTTGCCAGCGGGCCGACATGTAGCCTCGGCCGGCGCTGCCATGACGGCCTGCGCTGCCTCCAGCCAGCCTGGCTTTGCCAAGACTGCCGGTTCCATGTTGAAGTCGCCGCAGACGACGAAGGGCCTGTCGATCGCCTGCAGTGCCCTGGGGACCCTGTGTAGCGTGTGCGCGTTGGTCTTGTCGAGCCAGACGTTGACCTCCAGGCGGGCGCTGACCCACGCGATGCCGCCTCTGCAGATGCCGTCGAAGTGGCAGATGAGGGCTCGACCGGGCTCCGGATGGCTGGCTGGTCGATCAGCTCGAAGGGCCCTAGCCCGAGATGCTGTGGCACCATCTGCCCAGACGCCCTGGGCCTGCGTTGATCGCGGGAGCCGCCTCATGACCCACCCGAGCCGACGGAGTTGCCGTTGAACGTCCTGCGTCCTCTGGGAGTCGAGGTGCGTCTCCTGGACGGCCACGAAGTCACAGCACCTGACTGTGGAAGTGCCCAGCAGCTGGGCGAAACGCGACAACGTGTTGGAATTAACGGTGAGCCTGACCCACCAGCGCTCTTGCTGGCCGCCTGGCCGCCTGGGCATAGACATCGACGAGGAGCGGTTGCCGCCGACGGCGCCGAGGATCTGGCGACCCGCCAAAAGTCTTGGAGCGCTTGGCGGCACGGATGGCTTCGAGTGCGTCCAGCAGCCGCTTCCGCCCGTGCTCGTCAGCAGCGCCACTTGGCCTGGCACCCCACCAAGGTCCTCCTCGTCCAAGAATTTGCCGGAACCGTCGCCGCTGTCTTCCTGGCCCATGGTGGCGTCGCCGTCGTTAGCAGTAGTCGCAGCGTCAAAGCCTTCGCCACCCTTGCCTCCTCCGCCACCTGCGACAGCGGGCGCTGGCTCTGGCTCTTGCCGAGCGGGCGCTGTGGGTAGGAGCTGGGGCAGTCGCTGCGGCGACCACCTCGTCCAAGAGGGCGGCGAGGCTGACCAAGACCTCGTCAACCGACTTGCCTTGCACTCCGTGGGAAGGGCTAAGGCCTTCTCCTGCAACTGAAGCGTAGAGTTTGGCTGCTTGCTTCTTGGCCTCTTCGAGCTCGGCTTTGCGCTGAGCCATGACACGATCTGCCTCCGCCAGTTTCCCCAAAGCCTTGCGTGGTTGTTCCAGGAGGCGCTCCCTCTTAGCTGCCGCATCCGTCAGCGCCAGCAAGGCCTGATCCACTGGCGCGGGAGCTTGCGAGCTTCCGAGCCCAAGACCCCAGCGGCTGCCCTTCGGCGTGCCAGCTCGATTTTGTCCCGAGAGCTTTTGGTGAGCCCGCCCTTGACCACGTCGTACGCTTCTGGAGCCATGGCAGCGTAGACGTCGATCTGGTCTGACGTGAGGGTGAAGGTGGTGGGAGCAGCCCCCCGCCGTTAGGCCCGCCCTTACCGTGCCGCATCTTGCCGATGCCGTTGCCACCGCGCCGCTGAGCCCAGGGAGCGCCAGCGAGACCTCCGCCGTGCGCTCACTTGCCTCCAGGCTTGCGACCTCCGTCGTGAGCGGCTGGAACGAGATGGTCTTTCTGCCTGCCCTTGCACCCTGCCTTGATGCATAGCGAGAGATGCTGCGGCGTGAAGCTTCCGCACTGCACACACTGCCAACACCTTGCCATGAGAGGAGGGCCCGACAGGCCAGGACGATGAGAATATGGACTGCGCACCCTCGGGCTGAGGGAGGCAGGTGGCTGACAGGGGGCGGATCTGGCTCCACAAGAAGATGACTGGTGAGCTCGGGAAACAGAGCTATCTCACTTTGGCACGAGGGCGCGGAAGCCCCCCAGGTGCATGCATCTTGAGCCAAAACGGCTACTGGGTGGGGGGGAGACGCATGCGGGCGGTAGCACTGGGGCCTTCGGTGGAGCTCCCTATGGGGCCACGAAATGCTGCACTGGGTGGGGGGACGCATGCGGGCGGTAGCACTGGAGCCGTCGGTGGAGCTCCCTATGGGGCCACGAAACGCTGTACTGAGTGGGTGGAACGCAGGGAGGAAGGGGGAGGGGGAGGAGGGGGAGGAGGAGGGGGAGGAAGGAAGGAGGAAAACGCGGGGACCGTCTCTTCAAAACGAGGATCCAACACCACAGGATGGTTGGAAATAAGAAACAGCCAAAACATGATCAAGTCAGAATGTTCCACAATGATAAGAAATCGTCCCCAGTCTATGTTTGACTATGTTCGAAGATTCTTCCTGTAGAGGGACATGCCCGACTGAACCGTAGCAATAGAAATGTCATACAATTAATTGCATGTGTCTGGCCCCTTTCCTGCAAACGGCGCCCACTTCTTGCGCCACTCCAATCCAATATCTGCAATGCTCAAGCGTTTGCGCTGCGGCAAAGAAGATGGCGCAACAGCAATTCAACACGCATTCCTGCCGGTTACCTTTGGCTTCAACTCGAGTGGCGGCCTCGATGGTGACAACACTGGCAACAGGGTGCGGTTGGTGATTTGCGGGCGCATACTATCAAGCATTATATGGACAGCCTAGGAGCCCTGGGAAATACTGCAATGCCAGAAAAACGCCCTAAAGTTATCTCTTCGGGCTAGCTTCCCAAAGACCCCGTCTGTGAGTACACGTTGCGGGACCAGGCCTTTTCGCACACCATACAGCCAGAGCTTGGCAAGGAGGACATTCGGGAGGATTGAAGGCTCTTGCAAGTGCCAAGGACAAAGTGAAAAGAGAGAGAGAGAGAGCGTTAAGAAGCGATGGGCTTGCCCGGAGCCGCGCAAGAGATCGCGACTCGCAGAAGGGGGGAAAGGGTGAGGGGAGGGGCGAGGGGTAACAGGAGGGTAGGCGAGGGGGGGGAGGGGGGGGTCGCAACAAGGATCTTCACTGTATCCTGGGGTGCGTTCTGACCAGAATCTCGAGGGGGGAAGGGGGAGCGATAGGGCGCGGGCGCGGAGGGGTAAGAGGAGCAAGGGGAGATGGACAAGCGAGCGGTCCGCGGCGGCGTTGACGACGTCGAGCAGCCTCTTGGCAAACTGCGTGGCCTTGCCGATGGTCCACAGGGCGGCGAAGCGCCTCCCCCGTCTGGCGCCCCCCCCCCCTGTCGGAGGAGGGCCCGTCGAGACGGCGGCGGTCCTCGGCGCCTCGAGCATGCCGTCAGCCCCAACCGTTGGGGGTGGGCGCCCGACCTCGTGGCGCTGCGACCGACGAGATGTGCCAGACTCACCCCACCCCACAGTCACACACTGCCCGACCTCTCTGGAGCTGCTGTGCAACCCTCGTGCTCCCAAAGGGAGCCCCGGGGGCCTCTCTGGCCAGGGGGGCCGGGGGACCTTCCTGGCCACGGGGGGGCCTGGCCACAAGCAGGCCATCCGACCTTGACCTGAGAAACGGCGCGACATCCCGAGCCCCTCCTCTAGGGCTCCCAACTTCGCGCTTCGCGCTGCGCGAAGCGCGAAGCGCGAATAACTTCGCGCTCTCGCGCCGCCCTCCCAGAAGGAGAATAGGAGGACGAGGAGGAGGGGGAGACGGAACGAGGACCGCGAAGCGCGAAGCGCGAATAACTTCGCGCCCTCGAGGGAGCCCTTGCTCCTGAGCCCGAAGTGTTGCTTATTCCGGCGTCTTGACGGCAGGCGAGCCGTGCCCCCATGCCAACGAAGACATAGGCAACTGCAACCTCCTCCTCCTCCTCCTCCTCCTCCTCCTCCTCCTCCTCCTCCTCCTCCTCCTCCCTCCTCCTCCTACCAATGAAGACATAGGCGACTGCAACCCACGACGACTCCCCGGGCGCATGAACTCGTAGCACAGGTACATGGAGACAAACAGGGCGAGAATCCTCTGCGGGCGCGAGCTTGCTGGAGGAACACGAGAGGAGGTGAGGACGCGAAATCCGGCATCACGTCCACCGGCGCGCCGCGCGTGCGAATTAGAACGCCGAGCGGTGGTGTACGGGCGCTGAGCGTTGCAAGGGACCCGCTTACCCCTTCCGCCGCATCAGACCCCATGGATCCGCGAATCTGCACGCGAGAAACCGTCGCCGTTTGCCATCGTCGTCGTCGTCGTCGTCGGCCGACACCGTCGCCGGAGTTGTTTGCTGGCACCGGCGCCCGCCGCGTCGCAGCCGTCGTCGTCGTCGCCGCCGCCGCCCCCGGGCGCCGGGGGGAAGGGAGTTCCAGAACCCCCGACACGGTTGTGGATCCCCCCCTTGCATCCAGGGGGGGATGCGAACCCACCCCCTGCCAGTGAACGCGCTCCTGCAGTAGTGCACTAGTCTACGATATGATGTAGAGCGAACAGCAAGGGCACAACAAAGTGACGAAGCAGCGAAACGCACTCTAAAGTAAGGCATCAAGCATTGAAGTCAACAGTGGGAAGCAGCAAGCGTAAAGCCCGCAGATCGCATATATCTTCGTCATACCCCTCGTAACCATTCCCCCCCCTCCTCCTCCTCCTCCTCCTCGGCCTCCTCCTCCTCCTCCTCCTCCTCCTCCTCCTCCTCCTCCTACTCCTACTCCTACTCTTCCCACCACTCATTATCATCGCTCCCTCCCTCTTCGCCCCGTCGTTGTCCTCGTCGTCGTCGACCTCCTCCTTGTCCCCCTCCTCGTCCGCCTCGTCGTCGTCGCAACGCATCTGCACGCGAAGAATTCGGCGCCCCCTTCAAGACACCCCTGTTCTGGGGCCAAAAACCCGCCAACCGAAAGAGAACCCTGGGCCAGAGCTCTAAGACGTGTAAGACGTGTCAGGTGCATTGTGGATATCCCCAGTGGTCTTGAGATTGCATGTCAAATCGCGTGCCGAACACATGTTGAATACCCCCCTCTGCACAAGTATCTGCAAATGTGAAGAGTCTGGCGCACCCTTCAAGACCCGCCTCTAGTCTTTGCCCAAGGCCCGCCCACTAGAAGAGAACCCTAGTCCAGAGCCCCTGCTGGGAAAAAATTGTGCCAGGCGCATGTGGGAACAAATCATGCGACAAAACACGTGTCACGTGCAGGTCGAATACCTTCCCTGGCATGCAGATTGCTCGAACCGCGTGCTAGTCACGTTGGAGACCCTCCTTGGCGCCCACACGCGTGAGATCATATGCCAAATGCGCACGCGCCGAAAGCATGTTGGAAACCCTCCCTGGGCCGGAGCTCAGAGCCGGAGCCCCTACAGGAAACTCGAGGGGCACACGAACCGAGTAAGCGGCATGTATTACATACGCGTGTTGTGCCATGGTATGGTACAATGCTCTATGCTGCGCAGCGGTGCGTGCGTGTTGTGTGTTCCCGTTCATATGGTGTGCCATGCTGTGGTTATGACACTGCTGGTATGGTGATCCTACTGCTTGATTCCTCCCCCTCCGCCCCTCCCGCATCCTCCTCCTCCTCCTCCTCCTCCTCCTCCTACCAGCGATCCCATTGTGGATCAGGAGCTGGCGCCACGCTGGGAGTTGGGCTCTGATCTACGAGTGTGCACTGATCGCTGTCTTAGGTCGGGCCTGTCCCCATACAGGAGGATTTTGAACGAAAAATAAAAGATACTCCAAAAATGCTCAAAAGATGCCCAAAATTACTCAAAAAATATAGTCCCCAGACTATTCTTGACCATTTTTGAATGTTCCCCCTGTAGAGGCACAGGCCCGATTTCATCGCTGTCTTGTAACGGACGCCAGGCAGCAGCGCCAGCCGTCGCGCACACGAGCAGGACAGAAGAGCTGGCGACAGCCAGAGCTTTGGACGCCCGAAATGGGCACGGAAAGAATGGGTACAATGCCCAACAGCACATGTTGTCCCAAACCAGCAGCGGCCGCTGTTGGGCAGGCGGCCTCCTGTCTCGAATGGACACGGGCCGCGGCGGCGCGGACAGCGAGCCCTGCTCAAGATGAACAGGCACTGCTGTTGGGCATTGTACCCATTCTTTCCGTGCCCATCTCGCTCGTGCAGAAGAGCTGCCCCCGCCTGCGCGGTCCAGCTCGGACAGGCTGACGCCGGTGCCGGCTCGGCCGTGCCGGCTCCTCCCACGGCGGCGGCTGCTCGGGGATCGGCTGTCACCAAAGGGGCCCTGAGGCGCGCAAACAAAGAGACACGACTCCCAGGATCCCCCGCAGTTTCCCGCACGTTCTGGGTCTTCGTCTTCCCCCCCATTTCCCAGGTTTTCCCATGGGACGTCGGCGGCCCCCGGGGGCTGCGAGCGACGCCCAGGGGGTGCCTTCAGAGACCCATTGGGTGGTGTCCACGCCGTAGAGGCTATCGAGCCTTGGGCCCTGTCTGTCGTGTCCCGTCTCCCAGGGCGGGCGCCCTCGAAAGCCTGCCTAAAAGGCGGAGGAGGAGGAGGAGGAGGAGGAGGAGCAGGAGGAGGAGGAGGAGGAGGAGGAGGAGGGGGCCGGCGCGACTATCTGGAGGGCCTGTCTAAAGGCCGGCCTGGCCATCCTCGCTCGAGCCCGTCCCTGGTCCCAGGTTGCAGATCCCGCACAGGCGGCACTGCTTTCCTTGGCCAGGATCGGCGCGACCCTGCCTGCGGCTACGGTCTATCGGGACCCGCTTGGGGAGATGTGGACATCCCGCAGTTTTCGCTGGGATCCGTCACGGGTTTGGTCCGCAACGCTGCTCTTGTTGCGTCAGGCGCCTGGAAAGCGCCTGGGCTTCGCCTCCCCACTGGGCGCCAGTCTGCGCCTTGTTGAACATGTCGTGCTCGGCGGGCTGGACAACCCATCTGCCATATGTGCTCTGCCATTCGGCCGCTCGTGGGAGGCAGCCAGTGGCCCCAAGCCAGGCTGCTGCATGATCACGGGAAGGCTCTGCACGACCGCTGCGCACAGCGCGGAGCACGAGGCACGTTGGTCCATCGATTTTACGACTGCCCGAGGCTCACTGCCGCGGGTCGTTTCCCGGGGCGGCAGGAGCGGTGGATGTGGACATCTGGCTGCCCATGCGACGGGCAGATCTCGATGATCATCAGAACGTGCGTTGGCCCCAACGTGTGTTTGTCCACCGAGGCCCTTCGATACGACGCAGGCGATGGAAGGATCTACTGATTGGGCTGAAAGGGGTTAACACACATTGGGCTGACACGCGTCCAGAGGATCATCGAAGATCTCCACCCAGACATGCCATGTCCAATGGTTTTCATCCCGAGACGCTTCCTGACGGCCCCTGGGCCCGTCGAGGGCCCCCAAGGGCCGGAAACTGCCCGAATCCTGCCGCCGCGACGTATTCACGACGTGGGCATGCCTGGGCCTGCCCATGCGGGCGGACAGACCTCGCTATCCACCACTCCTTGAGATCCCAGCGCGAGCCTCCGAAGCGTGCATTTGGACATGCTCTCCAGCGCTGGATCGGGGCCGGCAAAGAGGGGGGCGTCAAAGAGGGGTGGGTGCAAATCGTTGCCGGTGGCATGTGCGCGGCCCAGGGGGGGGGGGGGGGGGGACGTCATGAAATGAGAAGAGGCGCCATGAAATCTGGGGAAGTCTCCTGGCCCACGCCATGAGATCCCCCCCCCCAGTCCTCACCCCCCTCTCTGCCGACCCCGACTCTGGAGCTGCCGTCGGGGCACCCGGCCGGGGAGCGGCCCGCGCCTGGGCCAGTGGCTGGCGCCGAACACTGGCACGTGCTTCATCACCTTCTGGCCTGGCGCGCTCGCAGCCAGGGGGGGCGGAGGAGGAGGAGGAGGAGGAGGAGGCGGAGGAGGAGGAGGAGGAGGAGGAGGAGGAGGAGGAGGAGGAGGAGGAGGAGGAGGAGGAGGGGGAGGGGAGGGGGAGGGGGGAGGCGGAGGCGGAGGCGAGGCGGAGGAGGAGGAGGAGGGAGGAGGAGGAGGAGGAGGAGGGGGAGGGGGGGGCAGGACCGCCCAGACGTGCCCGCGCCAGGAGGAAAGCACGACGGGAAGGTCTTGGGCCGCTTCTCCGGCCTCGTGCGGGCCCTCGCCGGGGCCCGGGACCGTCCGAAGACGGCTCAGGATGGAGAACCGGCCCTGAGAGAAGAGTCGGGACTTCCAGGGACCCCAGACAAAAAAAAAAAAAAAAAAACCTCGGATGTCTGGGATCGAATCGGTGAAGGAGGGACAGCGCCAGGGGGGGGGACTGGCATGGGGGGGGGGATGCATCGACCTGGAATCGGCGATACATCGCGGATAGATCGGCGATAGGCCTGCGATCGTGAATCGGCATCTTCCTGGGCAGATTGGGGATATCTGGCCCCTGTCGGCGATCAATAGGCGATTGGTGGTCGATGCATCCCCCCTATGCCTATCCCCCCTATCGTTGCTCCTGGGTAAACTGGATCGGGTTGGAATGTACATCGGACCAGGCCGCATCAGCACGGAGTCAAAATCGGATCGACGGTCCGCGCCAGGGTGCACAACAGCGCTGCGCGAGCATCGGGCGGCATCGCATCCCTGGACGGCACCGAGACGACCAAAGCCGAGATCGAATCGGACAGACTGAATCGAAGTTCTGGAGGTCGGAAAGGGGTGTGGCATAAGGGGGTGCATGCTATCTACGATAGATGGCATCGCCAAACTCAACATTGGCACCATCCACCTTTATGCCACACCCGTTTCCTACCTCCAGAGAGTTGGACCCGAAGGTCGCACTGCGGCCGGCGCGCCAGGTGGGAGCAGGGAAAAGGAAAAGCGCCAGCGGGCCCGAGACGCTCATGGCGGCAAGTCGAAGGGCAGCCATCGCTCTTCGACCGCTCGGTTGCGGGAGGCACGGCGCAGCGATGCAGGTCACCCCGCGCTCGTGCCAGGGAGGGCCGCGGGCTAGCAAGTCCTCCACCTACGCAGCGGGCGGCCGCCGAGGAGGAGGCAGGGGGGAGACACGCTGAGAACAAGACGCACTTCACGTGCGGCGCTGGCGGCAGCAGGATACAGGATACACCGGGAAGTCGTGCGAAGAAGGCTGGGCTACTACACCAGAGCCGACCGAGGAAGCCGTAGCCGAAGGGATCCAGGATGCGAAAGCCGTCTCGACTCGTCGGCTGGCAAGCCGAAAACAAACAAAACGCTGCGGCACACCAAGAATACAGGCGCTGGCACGAAGTCAAACGGATGCTGAAGGAAACGGGTCCTGGACCCCGTGGCCTCCCCCCAGAACCAGGTCCTCATCCCGAATCCGTTTCTGACAGTCCAAGAGCCTGGGGAGGGCCCAGGAAGCCCACAGACGATTGAAAACCTCAGGGCCCGCTTCCCTCAGGACCAAACTGCTGCATGGCGAAAGTGCGAGCTCCGCCACCGTCCTGGGCCCCCGCAAGACCGCGCGCGAGCCACGCCGGCCGAAAACGCGCCACGGGCGGCCCTGGAGCCGAGGCGACATCTTGACCGGCTTGAGAGCGCGACGCGCGTGCTCTCGTCCAAGGCGCAGCCAGGCAGCCTCCTGACGAGGAGGAGAAGGAGGAGGAGGGGGAGGAGGAGGAGGAGGAGGAGAAGGAGGAAGAGGAAGAGGAGGAGGCGGAAGAGGAAACTGTAAAAATGGATGTGAAAAAGATACGAAGGCAGAATTTAGGCGGAAAGTGGAGGCAGTAGAGGCGCGACTCAGGCGGGCACGGAGCACTGCCGGCTGTAAACGGAAGTGGGCGCGGCAGAGGCACAGGTAGGGATGCGGTGACAGATACCTTTCGAGTCTGGCGCTGGAACAGGCCCGTCGTGCACTCGCTGGTGCAAAACTGTTGCCAGGGGTGCTCTACGAACCGCACCCATAAAACACAAGCGATAGGGGCGCACTACTGACCGCACCCGTCAAACAGACCTGGGCAAACCACTGGCGGAGCACCGTCCAATGCGTGCGGCCGCTCAGCTGACATAGTCAGCTGAAGCAGCACTCACTCCCTCGCGTGCTCAACTTCTTTAACGTAGTCCTTGACCGCGAATGCCCGCTAAACTGGGCGATGTCGTGGTTGCTTGGTAGATCGACCAGTGTACCGATGAGCGGAGTTACGGTTGTCGATTTTGCGACATAGTCACACGCGTCGCCTGTTCACTGCTTGGTGAGGGAAAGGTGCCGGGAGTTCTCGTCGCTGAACTTGACCGTGTCATGGTCATAGCTGATCTGGCCGTCCATCGCACTGAAGATGAGCTCCGGGCCCATGCTGCCCTCGGTCATGGGGTCGGCCTGCATGTCCCGAGTGTCGCACCAGAGTAGGTCCTCGATTTGCTTAGTGCGCAGCTGGAAAGCTAGCCACCACAAAGGGCCTGCTCTGCCGTTCCCAGAAGGCGGCCTCACCCGGCGCGGGGCCGCGCACCATCTCGCGCAGCGCGAGGAGGCGCGCCCGCTGCCCGTCGGCTGCGCCGCGCGCTGCGAGCAGCTCAGATCCGAACGAGGACCTGCGCGCCAACTTGCGCGATCGGCTCACGGCGTCCAACAAGTGGCTCAACCGTTTGCCGCCGCGGCGGCGCTTGCCAAGACGCGCGCGCACGGCCCCTCTCATGCCGCATCCTCCCCCCCCCTATTGAACGACCCGCCGCTGCGTGCGCTGCGTCGCCCGGCGCGCCCCGCAGCTGAAACATGGCGCATGCCTTGATCTTCTGCATGGCCAGAACAACTGACTTGAGCTGCATCACGCGTCGGATGAGCAGCTTATTCCCGTCTCTGCGGCCCTCTGCAGGGCGACGACGCACGCGGCAGCGCGGCGCTGGGCGAAAAAAGAATGTAGGCCACTACTCCCAGGCGGGAGACACACAAGTCAAGCTGACCTACAGACGGTTCGTCGGCCTTGCCCTTGACCAGGCCGACGCGCCTGATCGGCATCAGCGCGTCGATGCATTCGCCCTGGTCGAGCGCCGCGGTGCCGTCGGCACTGCGGTGATGGTGCACTCCGCAGTCGGCGAAATCATAGTAGTCACCTTTTAGAATGCCGAAGACGACCTCGGCGCGGCCGATCAGCCGGTCGACGTGCTCTTGGCAGGGCGAAGTTCACCCTGCGGGATGTTTCGCCATGTTCCTGCGTCTCGGCGCAAGTCATGCCTTCCAGGATCGCGTTCTCGACGTCCACGGCGACGCGCGCCTGGTCTTGGCGACGCGCCGCCTCCGAGGACAGCAGGCGCTGCGACGCCCGCTTCGCTGCCCCGGAGAGCGTCTCCAGGGCCCCTGCGCCCGCGTCGCAGAAGCCCCTCCACGCAACGCGGCACCAGATGGTCCGGACAGTCTTGCCGCCCGATCCCTTCCGGTGCTTCCGATTGAAGACGCGTCTGGAGCCGATTGCGTTCCGGGCGCCCGAGCGGTCGCCTCTCGAAACATCCGCACTTGACCCAAGCCCTAAGCTTTTCGAGGACGGCCGCTGCGACCTCTTTTGACAGCCTCGACGCTTCCCCGCCGGTCAGAAGATCGGCATCGGGCTAGACGGCCGCGACCTGAACTTGGAAGTGGAACATTCACACTATCACTTAGAAGGAGCTACTTGCTGAAGGAAACGAGCCTGGCAGTAAAGCGCGGTTGCTCTGATGCGCGACAGCCGCGGCGGCGCGCCCGAATTGCCGGGCCACGCCCTGCGCTCGCGCCCTGAATCTCTCGACAAGGAGCACATACAACTCACTGAAAACATGTCCAAAGATCGCCGCGACCCGATGCAACGCGACCCTGACTGCTCGAGCACATGCATCGCGGGCTGAACCGGCAGGGAAGACAGGAGCCCCCCCGACCGGGCCCTGGACTCGCACCCCCAGGGCTTTACTCAGGCAGAGCGCGGCCTTTACTAAAGCGAAGAAGCGGTTTTACAAAAGCGAGGAAGCGGCTTTACCACAGCGAGGAAACGGCTTTACTCAAGCGAGAAAACGGATTTAGTAAAGGCGCGCCGAGCACAAAGAGCGCTGTAGTTAAGCGCAGAGACGGCCGGGGTAAAACTGCGCGCAGAAATTTCGCTCCTCCCATAAAATATGGCGCGGGGCTCCAGGAACGAGAGCGGGGCTCAAGTTCGCTCGCGGGCCCGGGCCCCGTCGCCGCCGTCGCCGCGACGTTCGTCGTCGCCGCCGTCGCCATTGCCGCCGTCGTCGTCATCGCCGTCGGCGCCAACGCCGCCGTCGCCGTCGCCGTCGCCGTCGTCGTCGCGGCGACGCCCGCGCATTCACGTTATTACAAGCGGCGGGTCGCGCGTGGCTGCGCGCGCCACTGCGCTCGCATTTCCGCCCCTCCGACGGGGGCACAAATTGTTCAAAGTAACGGTGGGAAAATTACGCCCCCGACGAACGGCGGCGCAGATGTCGGGCGCGGCTGTCCGGGAAGCGCCGGCGACGCAGTCGCCCGGCGCTTCCTTGTCGAAGCGCAGATATGCTTCGCGCACCCCTTGATCAAGATGCAACTCCACGCGCCCCCCTCCTTCGCCCTCCTCCCTTAGCGTGGCGTTGTCGTCCGAGGAAGCCCTTCGCAGGTAGTAGTGACGCTGCGCGCGGATGCGCTGGCGCTGGCGCTGCGCCCCGATGCGCCGGGGCCACTCGCGGGGCCGCCCGCGGCCGAAGCAAGCCGCGGCATGCTCGAGAGCGGCGCGGATATTCTGCCGGCTGCCGGCGTTCTCCAGGTCTTCGAGCTCCCGGGCTAAGTCTCCTGCCCCCTCGACTTCGCGCCAAGATGCCAACGTCACCTGTGGGGCGCGAAGGGGGAAGTCGCTGTTGGTCTCCTCGGGCATAGCCGACAGGGCCGCAGGCGAGCAACGCTCGGCGGCGCTGGCGGCGTCCTCGGGAACGTCGAGGACACGGAAATCGAACGATCCGCCCAGGCCCTGTCCGGCGTCTGTAACGGGTCGTCACCCAAGATAAACTGAATGACGCGAACTTCCTTCCAATGCTCGCCGAAAGGCCCATGGGCGTCGAACTTGACGCCGTCGAGAAGGACCTGCTGGATGTCACTCGGGTTCCGAGTGAGCCACCAAGTAGCCAGGCCGCAGGTGCAGCCAGGCAAGTTGCCCGCAGAGTACTGGCCGCGCATCAGACGCATGGCGCGCATGTGGCAGCTGAATGCCTCTGCCGGACAGATGGCGCAGAGCTTCGAAGATGGCGGGGCGCTCGCTGCCGGGCACGCTCGGTAATCTGAACGGCCTCAGCGTCCTCCCAGCGGCCGAAGGTCCTGGCACCGGAGACTGGCGCGATGTGTTCCCGGTAGCCCTCCACGCGGTTCCAGGCCCAGCCTGATCGCGCCATGCTGGCGCCCATGTTGTCGAGGATGGCAACGACGAAGGCCCAGACGTCTTCGAGTCTGCATGCCATCTCGGTTCGGCGGCGCTTGAGCGCCACCTGGCCCCGTGCCGGGCCCACAGAAATGACCGCCCCAGGGGCGGCCCTGCCTGGCGCGTCCTTCGTGCACGGGGGCCCGCGGATCTCCACGTGGTCGCCAACGTTGAAACCGCCCGCCGCGGACTCGGCGGCGCGGGCCCGGAGAGCGCGGCTGACGCGCGAGACCGATCGATGTGGACTCGCTCACGCGTTGCAGAGCAATCTCTCGGATGCGCCCACGCAATCAGCTGGACTGCACTTCTCCACCAGCAGACGGCCCGGCACCGGTGCCACAGGCACCCGACACCTCACCCTGTTCGTCTGCTTCGAGCGGCAGCAGCATGGATGGCCGCCTTCCGAAGACGTCGTTGCACGGTGTAACGCCGCCCACGTGGGTGAGGCTGTTGTCAGCGATATAGCGTGAGTCAGCATAGAGTGGAAGTTCGCCGTGGTACCTTCGCGCTCTAGCTGCTCTCCCGCGGCGCGACCTGCGCGTCGCAGCACGGCGCCGCCCTGCTCGATGAAGCGAGCGCGCTGACGAGGAGCCCGAATATCCACATGTACTCCTCGCCGCTTCATCTCCTCCACGAAGTATGGCGAGGTCGCCCCGCCTTCGCCGTCCACGACGAACGTCTCCATCGCGCCGAACAGCTGAAACTATGAGCGGTCGATGACGGCAAGCAGCGACGAGTCGCGCTTGTGTGATATCCTCACTTGCGGCCTCCCTACAGCTGTTGACCAACGTGGGTACGAGGCCGAGGTTGACTTGTGGTATTATACCAGCTTGGAACGTTCGCGCCATCGCCTCCTTAGTGGCGTGCCACCACTGGAGGTGTAGCTCGCCCAGCTCTCGCGCACGTCTCATGCGAGACACCGCGAAGTGCTCGTAGTGATTTGACGACGTCCAAGCGAATCCAGTCTGAGGGCGTCGGGTTGCCTACAGCTGCGTCGCCAGCTGCGTCGGCAGCTCGCGGCGCTGACCATCGGGGCTCTGCACTTGCTGCTGGACTGGCTCGCATCTCTGGTCGAGTGACACAGCCACCCGAGCCACTACCCTGAGCCCCAGCGCTAGATAATGAGCTGGCTCCTGACTCTCCTGCGGGCGCGGGGGGCAGAACAGCCTCATCTGCTGCTCCAAGGTCTGCGCCGCTGGGTAGTTGAGACTGCTGATCGCTGGAGTGACGTGGCCTTCCAGGTCACAGTGGCGCTCGCGGGTGCTGGCCAGCGCGCGGGCGCGGCCGCATGCGAGGATCTGCGAGTTGGAGGCTTGGGCGCTGGCATTATGGTCGGCGTCGATGCCGTCCTCGGCGTTGGTTTCAATGCTGGCGTCGGCAATGGCTTGGTTGACGTCGCCGTTGCGTGGGTCGGCGCCGGCGACGCGGCTGCGCGGGGTTGGGCGACGGGCGGGGCGCCGGGGCGTCGGCGAGGACGTAAATTCACGCCAGCACCTGACGACGGCGTCGATGATGGCGCAGCTGACGTCGATGGCGGCGTCGAGGCTGGCATAACTACTGACTTCGATGCTGGGGTCGGTGCTGGTGTCGATGCTGGCGTACATGGTGGCTCCAGTGCCGAGTCGATCTTGACGTCGATGCTTATGTCGATGCTGGCGCCGATGCCGTCGTCGGCGCCGGCGCTGGCACCGACGTCAGTGCTGGGGTCGATGCCGGAGGCGATGTGGGCTGGGAGTTGGTTTGGTGAGCGTCGCTGCAGCGTCGGCATCGCTGGCGAGGTGGAGGGCCAACGCGCGGCCAGAGGGGGGAGGAGGAAGAGGGCAAACCCAGGGCAGAGGCCCTCCCTTCCCTCCGTCTGCCTGCGGCGGGCGCCTCGCGTTGGCGCTGCTGCTGGCAACCGTCGTGGCGGACGTCGCGATGCCGACACTGTCTTCGGTGTTCGCGTCGACGCCGGGGTCAGTGGGGCATCAGGAGGGGCTTCAGAGAGGGCGTAGGTGAAAGCGTCGAGAGGGGCGCAGGGTCGGGCGCCGCGCCAGGCGGCGACCTGGACCCTGGCCTGGCCCATTGAAATGCCTCCGGGGCAGTTGGTAGCTTCGGCGGTCGCCTCCTCGGTCTCGCACCGCGCGAAACCGCCGCCCAAGGATCGCCCGTGCGAACCCACAATGACGTTCCACACGTGGATCTTGCCGAAAAGGCTGAAGGCGTCGCACAGGGCCTTGTCGCCGACGTGCACCATTCCGCTCGCGCACATGGACTGTGCAGCGTCACACGGCAGAGCCCCGCGGCCTGATCGCCGTTGTAGCGTTCATCGGTGCGGGGGTGGTCGGGCGCCCTGTGGCCAGGCAGGGGCCTCGGGAAGAAGGGCGGGGCAGCCTTCCGCAGCGCGGTGGGTGGTGCTGGCGTAGACGCTGAGGTCGCTGCAGACGTCGATGGTGGGGTCGATGTTGGTGTCGGTGCTGGCATAGGGGGTGGTACTGGTGCTGCTGGAGTCGGTGCTGTCTTCGGTGATGGCCTCAGTATTAGCTGAGATGCGGGGGTCGGTGATGGCGTCGATTCTGACTTGGATGGTGATTTCGGTGCTGATATGTCTGCTCTCTTCGATGCTCCCGCCGCTGCTGGCGCCGCTACCGGCGTTGGCGCTGGAGTCGATGCTGCGGACGGTGATGGCGCGAGCGCTGACGTTGATGCCGCCCCTGGCGCTGGTGTCTGTGCTGCCTGCGATGCTGACGTCGAGACTGCTGTCGCTGATGGTGTCGCGGCTGGCTCAGGTGCTGGCGTCGTGGCTGATGCTGATGCTGGAGTTGAGGCTGCGCACGGTGCTTGCGTATCTGTCTTTGCTATGAGCGTCGATGCTGGCTGGCATTGGCGCTGGCGTCGGTGCTGGGTTCGGTGATGCTTCTGGCGCTGTCGTCGATGGAGGTTCCGGCGCTGTCGTCTCTGCTGGCGTCACTGCTGGCGTCGATACCAGCGCTGTTGACGTCGAAACTGGCGTCAACGCGGGCGTTCCTTCCCCTCCTCCTCGACCCTCCTCCTCCGAGCCGACCTCCGAGGCCTTCGCGACATGCATCTCCTTCCTCTCCTCAACGACGGCCCCTAAGACCACCTCCCCCTAACCTCCAGGTCCAGGGGCTCCTCCACCGGCCCCTCCTCCATGGCGACCTCCGTCTCCAGGACGTCCGTCTCCTCGACGACGTGCATCTCCTCCACCACCTCCTTGACGAACTCATCATCTTCCCTGGCCTGGATATGTTGATGCTGTTGGTGGCCGCGCTGATGCTCACGTTGGTGCCGTTGTCTACCGCCATGCTGGCCTCCACGACGCTGATAACAAGGGTGCTGCTTCCCGCCACGCTGGTCACGTTGATGCTGTTGGCTACCGCCGTGCTGGTCACGCTGATGCTGCCGGTGGCCACGATGATGCTGTTGGTGAGGGGCGGCCCGGGTCGGCAGCGCCGGCGCCATCCCGTAGCCTGCGAGGCCCCCACCGCCCGGAGGTCGGTGAGCAGCAAGGCGCGATGCCACCAAGCGAGGCCGCGGCGCCAGTCGACCGCCTGGGCCGGCCTGCGCCCTGCACTGGTCCTCGGCCGGGCGCTCCGCGGGGCTGGCCTCGGCCTCGCATGCCCGGCGCGCCGCTGCAGCGCTCGCCGCTTCCGCGGCTGCATCCACGAGGCAGGCCGCCGCCGGGTAGGCAACGCCAGGCGCGTGCGCGCGGCCTGCAGTGTGGTGTTTGCGGTGCTGGTGCTAGTGGCGGTGTTGCTGCTGGTGGTGCTGCTGCTGGTCGCGGTCGTGGTCGTGGTGCTGCTGGTCGCAGTCGTGGGCGGGGACGACGACGACGACGGCCTCCTTGCGCGTGGTGATGGTGGAGTCCTGCTACCTGTTACGCAGCTGTCTGCTTCGGTCGCGGGTCGTACCGTAGGTGGGGCGCTCAGTGTTCGTCGTAGCCATGCTTGTCAGTTTCGTTGCTGTCTGTCCCGTTGTTGCAGCTTAGGTGTGATCGGAAGGTTCTTGCGGCCCGCAAGGGCGATGCGGCGGCGTGCAGCCTGCACTGGGCCTGGTTCATGGCGACCATCTCCGCGGCGCGCGCGGTTAAATCTCGCTCGGTTGTCGGTCAGCTTGTAGCTCATCTGGCTCTTGCTCGCGCGCACGGGACTGGGAGGATCAGAAGGTTCCGTGCTGCGCGCCTCTGCGGCGAGGCTAGCCCGCCGCAAGCTGGCGCACCTGCTACTTGCTGCTGCTGGTTAGCAGGTGGTGGCTCTCCTCCTCCTCCTCCTCCTCCTCCTCCTCCTCCTCCTCCTCCTCCTCCTCCTCCTCGTCCTCCTCCTCTCCTCCTCCTCCTCCTCCTCCTCCTCCTCCTCCTTCCTCCTCCTCCAACAGTCCTCCTCCTCCTCCTCCTCCCTCCTCCTCCTCCTTCTCCTCCGCCTCCTCCTCTCCGCCTCCGCCTCCTCCTCTTCGTCCTCCTCCTCCTCCTCCTCCTCCTCCTCCTCCTCCTCCTCCTCCTCCTCCTCCTCCTCCTCCTCCTCGCTCCTGAGGACGGACGAGACGTGCGAGCGAAGTCTGCGCCGATGCCGGACCATGGGCCGACTCCGCTGAAGGCACTCCGACGCGGTGCCCCTCAACCGCACTCCCGCGCACCCCCAGCTCATAGGAACAAAAAATCATGTCGGAGCTCCCCACGGATTTCTTGGATCGGCGCTGGGCCCCTCTCCCTGGCGCGCGGAGCGCGTGAGGAGCGGCGCCGGAAGCGCCGCCAAGGATGCCCCGACGCCGATCCAAGAGATCCGCGCGGAGCTCCGACAAATTGTTTGTCCGTTTTTTTTCGGAAGAGAGCTGCACTTGCCCCGCTTGGCGTCGGACGAAAGGAATGCGGAGAATGGGGGGAAGGGCAAGCCGCGCAGGAAGGACGGGGAGGGAGGGGAAGGGGGCCCAGACACCCGATGTCTTGATTTTTCCAACACGGGGTCCACAGAGGTCCCAACCCTTTCCGCAGGGCCATTTTTTCGTCCCGACTCATTTTCTGACGGTCCTGGGGCCCGGCGAGGGCCCCCCGGAGGCCGAAAACGGTGAATCCTTCATGACGCGAGCATGTCTGTGCAGGAAGAGCAGAGATCAGAGAAGACAGGGCCGCGCCTTCTTGGGTGTAGTCATGCACCCCGACCCAGAGCGGCTGGTAGGGCAAAGTCAGGAGGCAGACGTTGACGAAGATGCTCACGTGGCAGACGATACTGCAGAGAAGCCGGCGGAAGCAACGACGTCCACCCGGGTGCCACGAGGGACGGGGGGGAAACGAGCAGCGGGCCCAGATCTCCAGCGACATTCCCCAAGGAATGTTTGCAATTGGGGGATCGCGGGCGCCCCGTGCGCCGGAAGGGTCCGCCAGAGTTGTGCCGCGCTGCCGCCCGTTCCACCTCGTAGACGCTCGTGGGCGCCCCGTGCGCTGAGCTTACACCGCGTAGCTTGCACCACATAGCTTTCAAGACATGACTTACACAACACGGATCACACCGCACAGTTTCCCCCACGAACATTGCACCGCCTAGTTTTCACCACCATGTCACACCACATTCATGGCACGGAATTGGTTACGACATCGATGGCGCGACATTGGACCATTGCCTAACAACCCCCCCGAAAGCGAATTTAACCGCCCCCTGGGGCATTTCAATTCAAAGATGATACGGTTCCATCCATCACTTCCCATATGAACTCATAGCATGCCAGCCAAGACAATATCGGCCCGCCACCCTTTTTTTCATCCCCGTCAAATCCGCCGACCCCTTGTGGGTCTTTAGGCGTGTGAGATTGTTCCCCCCCATAACCCCCCCCCAGGGACCCCAAACCGGAGATTTGATCCCCCCTGGCCCCGGACGAACGCGTCATGGGAGTATGGAGGGCCCCAGAACGGGCCAAGAGGGCCCTAAGTGGGCCCAAGACGGTCCAAGAGGGCCCCGAATCGTCGAATGACGCCCAAGATGGCATCCAGACGGTCCAAAATGCCTCCAAAACGCCCCAAGAGGCATCGAAGAGACCTCCCAAAAGGCACCGAAGAAGCAAAATTGCCTCATTCCCTCAGGAAACGTATGTTTTAAACATATTCGCCTCTTGCGCTTTCATACCGTGCAAGACGGCCCCAAAAGACCCTAGCACAGCTCCAAGACGGCCCACAAGGGTCCCAAGCCCGCCAAAGAAGCCCCGATGACGGCCCCAGAGGCCCCCGGACGGACCCAAAGGGGGCCCACGGGTGGAACCCGAACCCACATTTCCAGCCTTCGGCCCCAGGACGCCCCCAAGATGCCTCAACAAGAAGCCCCCAGGGAGCCCGAACAGAGCCCCCAAACGCCCGCAAGAACCTCCCAGGAATCGGACCAGCCTCGTAGAATGCAGTCCTGGACGCGCAGTAGTTTATAGAGGGGTCGGCGGATGTGGCGTAAGCCTATAGAATAATACTACGCGCGCGCTCGTCGATTTCAGAAACAATTACGTATAAATCCCTTGCAGCAGCAAGAGCAAAAACAAACAAGCAAAAAACCCTGCCCACACGCGCGCAATCGTCGAAATCATACGAAACACCTTAGTTGTGCAGACACCTCAGCATGAAATACACAAAACAAACAATTATCTTCCCCGGTGGGATCTGATAGAATCTCTGCCCGCCCGCACTTGCTGGAATCATAGGAAAGCCACGCGAATTGTGCAATATCTTCCAAGACCCACGTTTTCATGTCACCGCGAAATGCATCCGGGTTGATGTAGCATGCGTTCGGAGCACGGATCCGTATCGAATAATACCATGCGGGCCGCATGCGTGCGCCGCCACGCGCGCGTCGAAATCCTTCCGAAACCATGGTTTCTCGAAGCACTTCGACGCAGATCGCTTCAAAGACTTCACAGCACCAAATACTTTCCAACAAAAATCTGCCAAATTGTTTGAATTTCTGCGCGCACTTCCTCGTTATCCTCATCAGCGTCATCGCATCACCGTTTTCACCGTCACCGCCAATCGCTGCCATTGCTGCTATTATCATCACAATCACTTTCATCAGTGGCACATGGTCATCATCATCCTCGTCGTCACAATCATCGAAGCCGTCATTGGCCTGGTCGTCGTCATCGTCATCATCGCCACCACCATGGCTGTTATCATCATCGTTGCTGCCGTTGTCTCCGTCATTATGGTATCGCGGCCGCCCAGGTCACCGACCCGCACTGAGTGCCCGCGGGCCAGCGCGGTCTTTGAGACGTGTTGGGAGGCACCCATCGGTAAGCACCATCGCGGCCACATCGGTTGTGCCAAGCCAGCTGGTCACTCTGCACGCGAGCGCCCGCGCGCGCGCCAGCGCGGCCGTAGAGACGCGCTAGCAAGTCCCAATCGGGAATTGCAATCGTGGCCGAACGAAATTTGGCAAAACGAGCAGTGGGGGTGACGACTTCAAGACGGTCGAATTAAATAACACCGCGTAGCTTTCACCTCCAAAACTCTAACACAAACACACTTACATATACACGTACACTTACACTTACACTTACACTTACACTTACACTTACACTTACACACAATTATACGTATACTGATACTTACACTGACACACACACAACAACAACAACAACAACAACAACAACAACAACAACAACAACAACAACAACAACAACAACAACAACAACAACAACAACAAAACGCGCACTTTCTGGCGGTCGCGGCCTCGCGCGCAGCGACGAGGCGGAGCAAGTCAAGTACGGCGGCCGACACCAAGCCGGTGCGCGCGCGGGTCGGCCCATTGCCATCCAGGCGTGGAAGACGGGGAAAGAGAGAGCACTGACCGCCGTCCAGGGGGGCGTCCCGCCTGGGGTCGCAACGCAAACGAGAGGAAGCAGCACATAGCCATCTGGGCGTGGATGGCGGGGAGAAGAGAGAACGCACTGGCCGACGCCCAGGGGGAATCCCACATGGGGACAGCGCAGACGAGGAAACAAGGTTTGCAGGCCGACCACGTCGTCAGGCGATGACCACAGACGAGACGAGGACACAAAATCATACGCACGCACACGCACGCACGAACGCACGCTCGCACGCACGCACGCACGCACGCACGCACACACACACACACACACACACACACACACACACACACACACGCACAGCGCTTACACGACATAGCTTACACCACAGTCGGGCGATGGCAAGACTGGGCTTAGTGGGACCTGGTTTAGTGATCTGTACTGGGGACGCCCCCCCGTCCCATTCCACCAACCGGAATTGCCATCACCCGAAAAACACCAGCTACGAAAAACATGGGTTAGCGATTGCAATCCATATTTTGGGCTTCAGGGCCAATCACTAACCAGCTCCCCTTAACCGGGGTCCTGGCTATACCCGACACAGCTCGCACCGCATAGGTTTCCCCTCCAATTCACTAACTCATTGTTTCAGGGTCCACTCTGGCTAACAGTATGTGCTCACTCCTGACACTTTCCCTCAATTTCGGCCTTTGGAGTCCAGCTCTCGGCCCAGGACGATCAAAAATGGATCCGATGCGAAAATCTACACCCCAGAAGTGGTGGCGACTTCTGGTGCCGCAGACTGAAAAAAACGGATCGGCGGATATTAAGGGGGGTAGCGTGTGTGCACGAGATGCCACCACAAATCTGCATGGCCATGGCTGACTGATTTCTTCACGGCACGATCGACTATATGTTCGTTCGCTATTGGCACTTCCATCTGCCGACCGCGCCTGAGGTTCCTCTGCGCCGCCAACCTAAGAAAGCGCACGAGTTGCTGGCGAAGCTGTACCGGCACTCGCAGGACCCAAAGGAGCGCGGGACAGGGAGGCCCCTCCCTTCCCCTCTTAGCAGCCCCAGGAGTCTGGAGCCCACTGCGTGGCTGGCTCGACGGCGTCAGAGCAGAACGGCGGGGGCCGCGGCGTGAGGCAGGGCTTTGTCCACATCCGCCGCCTCGGGAGCCGATCTCCCAGGACCCTGGAGGGGCGGTGGATATGGAACATTGGGGCCCCAGGGAGGCCGAAAACGTCGTGCCGATCCCCCGCCCCCAGAGGACCATGAAGATCGGTTCCACAGGCGGTGGGTCCGTGGGCGATT
>CAUYUJ010016431.1:254920-271030 GCA_963575745.1 Prorocentrum cordatum | reverse complement strand
CCTCCTCCTCCTCCTCCTCCTCCTCCTCCTCCTCCTCCTCCTCCTCCTCCTCCTTTTCCTCCTCCCTCCGATTGAAGGTCGATGCCGTCCTTCCCGAGCCCATCCCCCCGAATGATCCTCGTCGTCCTGCTTTCGGGTCATAGCCCGGGCCTCTGGCGGCCGTTGGGGACGATGCGGGGCACCCCCCGGAACGCTCTCAACGAGGAGCAGCCGCTGGAGACCACCCCCGAGGCCGGAAACCCTCCGAGAGTGGACGAGAACGTGCGAAACCCTCGAACTCGGACCTCGACCCCCTCCTGAGCGGGGCCCCCCCGTCGGCGCCCCTGAAAAGGGCGACGAGGCGGGGGGGGGGGGGAAGGAGGCGCATTGCAGGGAGCCGCCGACGCGACCGCCGCGCCACCTTCGCGCTCTCTCTCTCTCTCTCTCTCTCTCTCTCTCTCTCCACACAAGGGCCCCGCCCGCTCGGAAGTCAAAACGGCACGCGCGCGCCCTGGCTCTTGCGCGAGGGTGGAGCGGCGAGGCACGCGAGGGCCGCGGAGGGGCCACGACGAACAGAGAGGGCCCCGCCACGGGACGAGGCGACGGCCAGGACCCGCCAGGAAGGCAAGGGGAGAGGCCGGGGGGAAGGGGGCGGGCGACGACGGACGTGCCCGCGGGTGGAGTCGCGGGGAGGCGAAGGCCAAGGAGGCCGAGGGGCGAACCACGAACGAGCTAGCCACGAGCAAGCAGACACGGTTCTAGGGCCCAGGGGGGGGAGGCCAAGGAGGCCAGGAACCACGAATGAACGAACCGCGAACAAAAATAACGGGTTCCGCGAGCAGGAGGAGGAGGAGGAGGAGGAGGAGGAGGAGGAGGAGTGAGGAGGAGGAGAGGAGGAGGAGAAAAGGAGGAGGAGGGAGGAGGAGGACAGGAGGGGAGGACGGGGTGGAGGAGGAAGGAGGAGGAGAGGAGGGAGGAGGAGGAGCAGGAAGAGGAGAGGAGGAGGAGGAGGGAGGAGGAGGAAGAGGTGGAGGAGGGCGAGGAGGAGAAAAAAACAGGACGGAGAAGGGAGGAGGAGGAGGAGGAGGAGGAGGGAGGAGGAGGAGGAGGAAGAGGAGGAGGAGGAGGAGGAGGAGGAGAAGGGGCAGCGCATAACCTCGTGGAGCCCCTGTCTAGCTTACAAAAAATCGGCGAGCCCGAGAAACTGAACTGTACTCTGGGAGGGCTTCTCCCGAACCGCACAACTCACGATTCAAGCCCTTCTACGGCTCCTAGCACGAACTACACTGGCCGCCTTCAGAGGAGTGGAACCTGGGGTTCTGCACTCACCGCGACACCCGCTGGACGATCTATCGAGGTCCGACCAATAGCCCTGCCCACATGCTCCTATGAAGTCCTGTCTGCCGCTCCTGCCTCTGCTGTTCCTGTTCTACGCTCATCCACTCGCGCCTGCGCTGCCTATTTACCCCGTCGCCTGGCGAAGGAGGAGGAGGAAGAGGAGGAGGATTATTTCGACTATTTCGCATCTCGCCCCCCGCGGGTTGCGCGGTCTGGCCGCGCCCGCCGCCGCCGATGCCGCGGCGGCCCTCTCTCGGGGGGTCGCGGCCCAGGGGCCCACCCCCCTCTCCACGCGCGTCTGGCGGAGGCGCGTGGAGCACTGCTGAAATCTGATCCTTCCAGTTGTCCTTGCGCATCTGGAAGGTGTCCTCCTCGCGGGGGTCGCGGCCCTGAGGCCCACCCCCTCTCCACTCGCGTCTGGCTGAAGCGCGTGGAGCACTGCTGGGCTGCTCTCCTCCCAATTGTCCTGGGTCTGCTTTCTCAGCTTGAGGTTGGCTGTGGCTCTGGGTCACGTCGCGCTGCTGCCCGTCGTATTGTTCGACGGGCTTGCTGGCGGCAGCCAGGAGGCGCAGGCCCCACCATCTTCGTATGTCTTCCGCACTCTCTGCCGCTGCTGATGTCAGCGGTGGCCGGTGCATCGTTGGCGGCGAACTGCCAGTCGGGTTGGTGCTCCCTCCCATCCGCGTGTAAGGTGGTGTGGTGCGTGCCCGCTGGCTTGTTCCTGCGCCGTTGTCGGTCGGGTGCTGTCCGTCGTGCTGTTTGATGTGGCCGCCCTGCGCCGTCGTGCTGCTCGTCGGCTGGTGGCGCGGCTGGTGCTGTTGGGTCACGTCGCGCTGCTGTTCGTCACGCTGTTTGAAGGTCTTGGTGGTAGCTGCCAGGAGTCGTAGTGTGCACCGCCTCCGTCGGTCTTCCGCACTCTCGGCCACGTCGTCTTCGACCTTCGGCGGTCGTGGGGTCGGCGTGCTGGTCGTGGGGTCGGTGTGGGGTCGGCTTGTTGCCAGTAGTGGCGTGAGGGTGGTGGGCGCACTTGTTTGGCCTCCATGCGCCGACTTCAAGTGGGATTCGTGGCTGTCCCACCTCGTCCCGCTGTGGCAAGGGGTCACAGTGCCCTCGGTGGGGGCGAATCCCAGGCCTTGTGCTTGCTTCTGCTCGTGGTGGGGTAGGTCGCAGCTGCCCAGTGCTCCGCCTCGTAGGCGTTCGGGTGAGCTCCTCCTCCGCCGTGGGAATGGTGGGGGTGGCGAGCTAGGGCGGACCGCGGGGGCGCGGGTAGTGGCCGTCCAACCTCCCCCGCACCCCTGCCCCTCACCGCCCCCCCCTGGCAGGCGCGGGCAGACTCGTCCTGCCCCCTGCCCTTCAAGCCCGTCTCGAAGTTTGAACCTTGCCTCGCCAGGGCTGCTGCGCCTCTTTTTCTATGTAGGGGTGGTGGACTGTCGTCTTGGTGGTACCGCTGTCGGCCGAGACGATCTCGCTGGCCGCTTGTGCTGGCTTGTTGTGCGACGTTGCTTGCGCTCTGAACCTTACGCGGCATGACTACGTCCGCCTCCTCGTGCTGTCCAGCCCTACATGGCGACTTATGCCTGAGGTGTTCCCTCGCTTTCGGGGCTGGACGTTGCGTCCGAACGCCATCCGCTCCACGTAGGTGTTCCCTCGCATTCGGGGCGTCCTCTGGTCTTTGCGTCCTAGCGCCACGGTCGTGGCGTCGGCGTTCAGCGGCGTCGGCCTGCTGATGTGGATGGGGCTCTGGGCTCAAGTCAAGTTTGCGTTCGTTCCGTCTTTGCTGCGCGCGGGTCGCAGGTTGCTGCCCGTCTTGCAGCAATGGTGTTGCAGGCGTCGCTGGCGTCGGACTGCCTGCACTGTTCGTCTCGGCACCCCCATCCGCGTGTGCCATCTCGTTCCACTCCTTCTCCTTGTGCTGTAAGCTGCTGTACGGTGAGGCCCCGTGACATTAGAATTGCATCTTCTGAGATGCGTACTCCACAGCTGCTGTCCCGCATTCTCTGCCATGCCATCTGTGCTTTCCGCCCATGTTTTGGAGGCGATGTGTAAGATGTGTAGTGCTGCCGTGCATATGTAGCTCAGTCCCTTGTCTTGGTGGCGGCCCGCCGCAGCCGCCTTTGAACCAGTTAACACTGTCGTCGAAAGCTGTGTCCCTCCCAACACTTTGACGGCAGCAGTTGCGTCCAACCCTTCCCGCGTCGCAGTCGTCGGAGTTGGCGCGTCGTCGGTGGTCGTGGTCCGGTTGGCCCAGGTGGCCCTGGTGCGAAGTAGACTGCTTTCCTTTTGTCGCGCTTTTCTTGTCAGCTGTCGTCTCTTGGCTTTGATGTAGCGGTCTTCTGCTGGGCGTCGTTCCAATACTTGCTGTGTTGCAGCCGTGATTCGTCGTCTCACCAGGGCCACCGTCGCGTTTACCCAGTTGTAGCACTTCATCTTTGCGTCTTCGATGTCGTGTGCTTCTACTGCGATATCAGCGTGCATGTCGGCTTCTGCGGTACCGTGCCATGCGTGTCGCGAGCATGCCAGTCTTCTGCTTTTTCACAGCTGAAATGGCTGTTGATGTGGAAGAGCTGCACTTCGTCTGCTGGCCCTCGCTGATGTAACTCTCGCCGTATCTCTTTCCACAGGTCGCCGTTGGTGCCCGCTTCTGCTGGTCGTTCGAAACGTCGCGATGTCCAGCCTTTGAATGCGATCACGCTGTCTGTCCAGAATTGCAGTGGCCCCGCAGTGCCCCTGGAGCAGGAGGGGCGAGCGACCCAAGGGCGGGCCCGACGGCCGCCTAGCCGCTGCCGGGGGGGCGCGCGCCCCCGCCTCTCAGGGGGGCCAACGGCTTCTCGTCGGTCTGGTAGACGTCCAGCTGCTCCTCGGCGAGCGCGCTCGTCGTGGCCGGGGACGTGTGGATATCGAATTGTGTGAGGGCGAGCTATCTGCCCGCCGCCCGATTGAACCTCTCCCACATCTGCTGGTGATCGTGTCGGGGAGGACCGCAGGGGGCCACCCCGTCGCAGCCGCCGGCATCGCCCCGTCGTAGCCACCCCGTCGCAGCCGGGAGGGGCGATGTTGCCGACCTGGCCATTATGGTCGGCGTCGGCGGTGGGCAGGCTGCCGACTTGGCCGAACCCGAACCCTGCTGCGCGGTGGTAAGGTGCGGTCTAAGGACCGCGGATCCTCAGCCATAGTCGTCAGTGCAACACTACCCTCGCACTGAAGCGGGCGCGGTGCACGAGCGGAGAGCCTGGACGGCGGCGCGCAACGCTACCCCAGCGTCGGGAGCCAGTCCCCCATGGTTTCGATCATCGCCGCCTGCGCCGCCGCCACTGTGGGATCGCTTAGCTGGCCGGGCCCCCCCTCCGCACCTAGTCGAGGATGTGCGCCGCGAAGCCATGGTCGGCGAGCGTGGCTTGGAATTCGTCAGTATCAGAAGACGTCGGCGCGCTATCCCAGTGCGGTCGAGACGAGGACGCGGCTGGGTGTCATCTGGGTCGGTATCCACGGTGATGCTGGCTTCCTTCGCAAAGGTGGGTGGGGTGGTCCATGTCCACGTCTGAGGCGTCGTCGTTGTCATTGCCGCAGTGTCGCCCGCCTCACCGAAGTAATACTCGAACTCCTCGTAGGACATCTCGTCGCCTTCGTAGGATGGGGGCTTCGCCCTCGATCTCCGCTCGCTCCTCCTGCGCGGCCTCGTGGTCGCCGCCCATCATCCGCAGATCAGCTTCTGTTGGGTTGGGGTAGTCATTGTGGTCAGCGCTGTTCTTGTCCTCGCCAGGCGGGTAGATCAAGGGCGCGGCCCGGAGGGGGTCGCCATTTCCCTGGACGTCTTGCCCCCCGCAGAGGTCCGCGAGCAGGCGAGGTGGCAGGGCCTGCTACGGTGCTCTAAGGAGTGGTGGGGTGGGTGGTTGGGCAGGCCTCGCGCGCGCGCGAGGTCCTGGCGCTCACGCCACTTCATGCGAGTCGCGTCGGGCTCCCAGGTGCGCTGTCGGAAGTGCTCGTAAGCTCTCATGCGAAGTGCTTGTCTGCGACGGCGTTCGTTGTCTGGCCGAGGACCCAGCACGCGTTGCCGACTACGTTCAAGGGCAATAGCTGAGCCATGCCGCCCTGCCATGCAGGCGCCCTGCGCCAGCGCGTCTCGCAATCTGGGGCCCGAAACCCTTTGGGCCCACGGACCAAAAGCGAACCCAAAGATGGCCTCGAAACCTGCGTGGCGGAAGACGCACATGACATGCGGAATGCGCCTGTCCAACCGCTGCTGGAGATCCGAGCCGTCGGCGCGGATGCATACCGTCGGCGGCCAGATCTGCGTCCACCTTGTCACGCGAGCCGTCAATTCGGGCCTTCCTTGTTCGCGTCGCGCTAGAGGTCTCAGTGGCCGCCGCGGCAGGGTCGCTCTGGGGGGCGCCGCGCAGCTGCGCGGTCGCCCAAGCTTGCTCCCCCCGCGACGGAGGAGCTGAGGAAGCGTCCGACAGGTTATCATCGAACAGACATTCGTCGTTGCCGGGCACGTCTCGGTCGGCGCCAACCAGCCCGCCGCCCCTGCGTGGCTTGTCGGGGTCGCATGGGCAGGAGACGTCGTAGCTGGGAAATGGCAGCGCTGGCGCTGCGTTTCGAGGACTCCGCGAAGCCAGATGCGTCGTCGGAAGAGCCTGATGTCGTCAAGGTGGTGCTTGAGCTGCTTGATGTGGGATCTGGCAGAGGCGGTCGTCTTGCAAGGTGCGGATCGGGGTAGTTGTGGACTTCGGCGAGCTTATTAGCATTCGGCATGCTCTGGCCTCCGCCCCATCGCCATGCCGCAGCCACGGTCGCCGCCGCAGGTCGAGCTTTCCTCCATTGGGTCGGCGCCGAGATGACTTCGAGTTTGAGGGCAACTCTCGATGCCTCCTCGAGCTCGGCGATCGGGCCCCAGTTCTTGGACTGCAGCACGTCGCAGGTCAGGTGCGCGCGCAGCAGGAGGTCGAGACCTTCCACTTTGGAGTCCAATATGCCCCGCCGTTGGAGCGGGTCGCCATCCGGAAGGATGCGTCCGCCAGAGCGAGCCACTGCCAGTCCGCGTGTGATCCTGCGGCGCGTGAGAAGGTGGGGCGCGTCGCTGTCCTCGCAACCGAAGACGCAGGGCGTTTGCCGCTGGGGTGGGGGCCGGGCCATGGCTCGAGCCACCCGCCCGCTAGTGACCGCAGCGGGGCATGCGCCCACGCAGGCGGCGTGGAAGACAGCAGCTGCTGCGCGCGCCAGCAGGGGGCCCTCCGACTGTCTTCGGCGCGGTCAAGCAAATATTTGGACCAGCGCCGGATGAAAAGCGGGATGGCGAGTGCCTGCCACGTAAGAGGACGCCGCCTAATATTCCACAGCTCCCCATCGATGCCAGCCGGCGGTCAGAGCGTCGCAGCCCGCCTTCTGCGCGTGGATGTCGGGGCGTCGAGGAGAGCCTTGATCGCGGCGGTAGAATTCGCGGTGTCGACGTATCGCTCGTGGCCGGACCCGCCCTTTTTTGTTTCGTTGGGCGCGGTGGCGAAAGCAGGACGCTGGCCCAGGAAATTCTGAAAGATCGGCAAATGCCCGATCGTTTATCCACCTGTTGGCCCCCGAGACAAGAGGATTCATGAGTTCCGTCGCTCCCGGGCGGGTGACCGTCGCGGAGCGGATGAGGGCCGCGCGGGCCATTCACCGCGCTGAGAGAACTTCGGCCGCCCCCACTCATGCAGAATGCAATTGCCCACCAGTCGGTTGGCCCCTCCCGCGAGCCGCCATATCTGACCAGCTGGTGGATCTCCTCGGAGGCGAAGTGGGCGGATAGCGGAGCGCTCTGGGCAATGTAGCTGGGGGTCGAGATCGCGCGGGCATTGCAGATCCATGCGTTGGCGCTCATGGGCGAGGCCGTCGCTGCCAGCGCTGCCGCCCGAAACTTGAACTCCTGCCGCTGTGCCCTCCAGTTGAAGGCGAGGTCGGCCGACGGTTCCAGACAGGGGCCGAGGCGGATCAGATTGCCTACCGCCGCGAAGTCCATCCGAGCAGGCGTCGACCGTTGCGTGGCGTCGCTGACCTTCCCGCGGCTAGCGCGCATGGCGATCCTAAGAGAGCGCGGCCCTGGATTGCGCCTCTGGCGGGCGTGAGTGGGGCAGTCAGCGCCCCGCCCACTGCGGCCCCAGCTGCGGCAAAGGAGCACGATCTACGCACTGCCGCCAAGAACTCTTCGGGGACCGAGAATTCCTCGAATGCGGTCATGAGAAACTGATGCGAGAGGCTCGGCACGGCCTGGCCGCAGTCTAGCGCAATCAGGAGCGGATGATCGTCGCGCGCTTGGCCTCCGCACCCAGCTCCAGAGCGCCTGTCTGCGAAGCGCCTGCCAGGGGCGAAGCCCCTCTACGATGCGGGGGCGCGGGCTCTGACGAGGGAGGTGATGGCCGAGTTGAGCGCCGCCGCGATGAGCTCGCAGACCCAGCGCTCGCGCTTCGTTCGGACCGCGCATAACGCCGCCGTCAGGGCGGTCGTCGGCGCGCGCGCCTTCCGGTAAGAACGTCTGCTTGGCGTCGCCTGGACAGCGAGTTGGCGCTGACCACCCACCAGCCGAAGCGCAGACTCCCACGGGACCTCCGCGCATTGAGGAAGTGCCGCCCATGCCAGCAGGGTAGCCCATCGGCCCCTGGAGCAGAACGCGCCGCTGAGACGCGGCGAGCCGCCTTGGCCATGTGTCCGGCGCTCGGCGGTGGCAGCTTCAGGTCGACGCGGGCGCTCAAGTGCTGGATGATGCAGCCCCGTGCCGCATCGCGGCCGGCGTCGCCCCGGCTGAACATCGGCGCCCAGTATCGCGCAAGGGCCTGGGACTGGCCACGTCGGCGGAGGTGGACATGATCGCGCCCCCCACCGGGCCGTCCTCTTGCCGGAAGGCACCCAGGGCAGCCCTCGTCTCTCAGCGGCCGCCATGCGCCCTCCCAGACCGTTATTCCCGCGGGCTCTGGTGATCTCGACCTGCGTCGCGGAGGTGTCCTTGTCTGCGGCGTGGACATGGATCCGCTTGGTCCAGCTCCGGAACAACTCGGGGCGGGCGACGGCGGCGCGGTCGCTGGCCACCGCCGCGCAGGCGGCAATTTCCGAGGATGGGCCGATCACGCGCTGGGCCAGGGCGCCGCTGATGCGGCAGACCGCCCGCGCGGCCTGTCTGAATAGGGCGAGCTGTGAGATCGCGTCGTCAACCTCAGCCACGAGCATCCTCTTCATCGCGAGCGAGGCCGCCTCGACCATCGGCTCTTTGATCCGCGGCGGCTTGAGGGGAGGGGACTTCTCCGCGAGCGAATGCTCTGCGTGCTCGACGACCTTCCGTAGCGTCGTGGCGCAGAAACGCCTGTGGTAGACCTCCGCAGGGGGGTTCTGCTCAGCTGCTTCCACCGCGCGACGCGGCACTCGTTGCCTTTGCGCTTTCGGCGGGGCCGCTCTCGGGCGGGCTGTCGGGGTTCAAGGTGGGTGTGGCTCGCGAAGTCCACGTTGCCTGCCATGGTGGACATCGTCTTGCTGGGTGCCGGTTCTGCCCGCGCAACGTCGGTGGCCAGGGCCCTCGCGGCGATCTGGCGCGGGGAGATGTCGCGGTCGCGGGTGTTACTGTAGCGGAGCCCCGCGCCCCAACTGCGGCGCAGACCCTGAGCGCGCGCCCCTTGAGCGTGGGCGACTGCCTTAGCAGAGCTGGCAGCCGCTTCGGAGAGCGGCATGGCCGCGGCGACGCCGCCTTGCTGGCGCCCGTCCACCAGGCTGAAACAAAAAGGTGCCGAAGACCTTCGAGCGCGGGGCAATCCCCCCCATGAGAACTTCGACCTGTTGCTTGCTTTGGCGGGCCCCCTGGCGACGAAAGCGCGGGGGGGGTCGCGCAGCCGCAGGTAGTTCGCCATTCCAATCGCCATAATCCCGCGCCAGCGTAGCGGCGCACGAGCGTTCCAGGTCGCGAACGAGATGCCCTTCTTGGTGGTGGTCGTCGGTGTCGGCCCGAGGTAGACCTCGTGCCGCAACTTGAGGAATCTATCAAAGAGTCCACTCTAGTTGGGGGTCTGGGCGCACGATGAGGTGGATGAGGTCGTGGATCGGTTCGCGATTGCGTCCCTGATCCTCCAGGCCCTTAGTATTCCAAAAGACAGTGCTGGGCTCACGCCCTGGGCACGATTGAACGTAGAACAATGGTGTCCATCCCTCGGAAACCCACCCGTTGCCTCGGTCGAAGAAAAGCTTGCCAGCTGGGGTTCTCGCAGAGGGTGGCGAGCACGCGCCCGCCCTGGATCTTTGCACGTATTCGACATGGCGATGTGTCTGGGCAGATGTGGAACTGTGTGAAGACCCTTCCACCGCTGGCAATAGGCAACGCACCCACCCGTCCTTGTTTTTAAGCGCGCCGAACGCGTGCTGGACACGTCGTGCGGCGATGCCAGCAGCTCCTGCGAACTGGACCATGAAGAGCTTCGGCTGTGGTTCCCCTTCGATACCCCACGCGTCGACTAAGTCGGCGACCTTGAGCGAGGAGTCGAACGATTGTGCGGAGGCTTCCCGGGTGACGAGAGTAGCTGCTGTGACCTTCAGGATGGCCGGACCCACTTCGCTTTTGAAAGTCCTGTCGGCTGGCTTGGGAGGCTGTGGGGCGCGGCTGGCGAGGGCCAGGTGCCTGCGGAGCTACTCCATCTGCTGCTGGAGGTCACAGAACTGCCTGTCGTGGCCCTCGAGCTTGCTGTCGTGCTCGCCGAGCCTGGGATTGTCGGGCTAGCTCCTGATGCGCTGATCAAGATCGTCGAATTCGGGCTTGACTCGAGCTGTTGCTTGTGCCGCAGCTTCGCCAGGCGCTGCTTTGATGGGTTCCGTGGGGCGTCGTGGTGCTCCATCGGTGCGGGCGACGGCTGTCTGGGCGTCCGCAACTGCGAAGGCCGGTCGGGTTCTTTTCTGAACTGGCCGAGCGCCCCCTGATCTCGATGGAATGAGCTCGCTCACGCGGTCGTCGTGCCACTTCTCCTGCTCGGGGTCTTCAAAAGTTCCAACGTCGCTGCCTGCACCTGCGCCAAGATTGGATCTGAACTCGCCATCATCACTGCTAGGGACAGCCCCAGCGTTGTGACCATACGCAATGTTATTTCTCCATTGTCGGGGTGCCCATGGTCTGCTTGGTTTTGCTCGCACCATCTGGCATGTGCCTGCAGGGGCTGGGCGGCCGCGGTTCCGGTGGGAGTGCCGACTACCGCCCCGGCAACTCGAGGGAGTCCCCGAAAGCGGTGACAATGTATGCAGGCTGGCCGCGGCCTAGCGGTATCCACTTTGTCCCCAGGGAATAGAACATCTTGAGCCAAAACGGCTACGGATGGAGGAGGAAGAAAAGGGCGAGGAGGAGGAGGAGGAGGAGGAGGAGGAGAAAAACAAGGAGGAGGACCAGAAGTCGCGCACAAGAAGGTCACTGCGGCGAAGGGCCACTCGTGCCGTCATCCCCGCGCCCGTGCCGAAAACCCCAAGTGGCCTTCGCCGCAAACGCCCTCGAAATCGTCCCCAGGGCCCCTTGCGAGGCTTATCAAGATCAAGCCAGGTCAAGGACATATTTGGACAGGGACAACCCGGGGATCTCCGAGATCCGCCGGTTCTGGAGGATGTATCGGGCGCCGCGGCCTTCTCAGAGCGTTCTGAACGCTCTGGGAGCGTTCCAAAACGCTCTGGGACGAGCTTTACACCATCCTGGCCAGGTTCCCGAACTGCATCCGGCCCAGCCCACGAAGCCCAGACAGGGCCCCACCACAGCTCCGGCCCAGCCCACGAAGCCCAGACAGGGTCTGGGAGCGTTCCAAAAACGCTCTGGGACGATCTCTACACCCTCCGGGCCAGGTTCCCGAACTGCATCCTAACGAGCCCAGGAAGCCCCACCACACCTCCGGCCCAGCCCACGAAGCCCAGACAGGGTCTGGGAGCGTTCCGAAAACGCCCTGGGACGAGCTCTACACCCTCCAGGCCAGGTTCCCGAACTGCACCCGGCCGAGCCCAGGAAGCCCACAGATAGGGCCCCACCACACCTCCGGCGCTCCGATGCTTTCTCGACGCGTGGGCCCCCGGACCTCGCGACCCCTTCCCCAGGGGCCCGCTTTCCGTCCCGACTCGCTGTTGGACGGCCCCGAGGCCCCAGGAGGGCCTCCAGAGGCCCACAAGAGCGTCAGCCTGACCGCGCTCCGTGTGGAGGAGGAGGAGGAGGAGGAGGCGGAGGAGGAGGAGGAGGAGGAGGAGGAGGAGGAGGAAGAGGAGGAGGAGGAGGGGGAGGAGGAGAAGGAGGGCCTTCTGGTAGCGTGACGGCCCTCGACCCTCGGAGATCAAGCTTCCGCCGCCGTTGCTCCTCCTCCCGACGCTGCTGCTGGTGGCCCTCGGGCCGGGAGAGAAGAGAGAGGCGTCTCGCGCAGGGGGGCGCCCATGGTCTCGAAGACCATGCAGACGTGCTTGCCGTGCGGGCCGGTGTGGTGGAACCTCGGCAGAGGGGGGGTGGGCAGGAGCAGACTGATTTATGCTGCCAAGGGGTACTCTTCGAGTGTCTCAAGTGCATGGCTAAAAGCTGTACGTTCCAAGGCGGATGATGCATCAAGCGGATTTCGCAACAGTCTGATACAATACACCCGCCACCCTGTTTGCAGCGGTAGGTGTGCGTCGGGTCTTTTTCGTCTTCTGCGAGGCAGAACTTAGGGCCGCCACGGTGCATCGAGCCCAGGATGCGCTCAGCCTTTTGGCCACAGCGACCACGGCGCACCCCCCGATCCGCCCGCCCGAGCGCGATGTCGGAATCGCGCGGAACATGAGCACCGGCTGGGGAGCTGACATCCCAGGGCCCTACAAAGGCAGTGGCAACGGGTAAGCTCGGCCCTCCTGGGGCCCGAATTTTTCCATAGACCGCGGGCTTGGCACGCCCGAAATGGGTAGGGACAAACAAGTTGTACGATGCCCTACAGGCGACATCGTCCAAAACCGACAGTGGCTGCTTGTGGGCAGGCGACTTGTTGTCTCGAGTGGACACTGTCCGCGGCGACGCGGACAGTGAGTCCTGTTCCCAGCAGGCACAAACTGCAGTCTGTCTCGGTGGCCATTATTATCGTACCTACTTCGATCCTGCAGATCGGCTTCCGAGGCGGTGGAACATACACACATCCTGGCCTCCGAGATCGAGATAGGACGAAGGGGAGAGGAGGTATCAAAACAGCAGGGAAATACACAACCAGCTGCATGCAACTATCCTGACCAAAGACCAGAGTGCGGAGCATAACCCCCTGGACCGTGTACCAACATCCGGCACACACGACAATGAATCTTGCTATAAGAAATATTGCGACATATTCGTCGTCGATCTAAGCTGTCCCAGAGCGCCCGTGGGTTCCTGGGGCCACAGGGGGCTCAGAAATGTCAGGGGGGCACCTGGTGACAGGCCGCTCCTTTATCATTTTTGTCTCCTGCATGCCGTATCTAAGCTGCTTGCAATCTCGAATGGGATCTGTATTCGGAGGTCCTGGCTCTTTTCGTTTAGCTATCACTGAAATCCAAAGCAGGTATCGGGACGCTTCCCGGTGCCGGCACGGAGCACTTACCGCTCAACTGCGCACGTCTGGGCGCCTCCCAGCGCAGGGACCAGCTGCACGCAGCAGATGACGTACAGCCTGCGGCTTTTCTCGGGGGCGGCCAAGAGGGGGGCGTCCAAGAGGGGGGGGTGCAAATCATGACCGGCGGCATGTGCGCGGCGCAGCGGGAAGGCCAGGGACGCAATGAAACAAGAAGAGGCGCCATGAAATCAGGGCAGATACCATGGCCCCCGCCACGATATCCACCACCCCCTAGTCCTCCCCCCGTCTTTGCCGCCCCCGAATTTCTCGCGTTTAGCTATCAAGGAAGACCAGAGCAACAAGGGCTCCCAACTTCGCGCTTCGCGCTGCGCGAAGCGCGAAGTGCGAATACCTTCGCGCTCTCGCGACGCCTCCCAGGGGGGAAGAGGAGGAGGAGGAGAAACCGGAGCCGAACCGCGACGCGCGAAGTTAAACTTCGCGCCCTCGAGGGCGCCCTTGGAGCGAGCATCGGGACGCTTCCTGGTGCCGGGACGGAGCACTTGCCGCTCAAACTGCGCACGCCCGGGGCGCCTCCCGGCGCTGAAAACCGGCAGCTGGGCGCCTCCAGCCTGCCGCCGCGAGAGGGCGCCGACCAAGCAGCGCAGGGGCCCGTCGGGCCCGAGGCGAGTCTCGGCCGCGGAGAGGCCTCCCGTGGCCTCCCGGGGGGCTCCTGGGGAGCGGCCCGCGAGCGAGAGCCGCTGCCGAGCCCAGGGTGCTTGTGCTGCCGTTCGGGGTCTTGGCGTCTTGGCTGCACCCCCCCCCCTCCTGCTGGGCCTGGTTTCCACGCTTCCACCACCACCACCAGAAGTTGAAGGGGGGGGGGCCCTCCTCCTCGTCCTCCTCCTCCTCCTCCTCCTCGTCCTCCTCGGCCTCCTCCTCCACTTCCTCCCCCCCCACCCACCTGGGCGGGCTGGAGGCGCGCGCGGGAGGCGGAGGGGAGGCGGAGGGGGGCGCTGCCTCGAAGTAGCTGGCGCCGACCCGAGAAGTCTCCGCGGAGCCCAGGGAGAGTCGGTGCTCTTGCAGGTTGCCGCCCTGTTTCAAAGGGGCCCAGGGACACACACACACACACACACACAAATAGGCAGTTTTTCAGGATGCCCAATCGTTTCTAATATTTTCTGGGTTTTCGTCCTCCTCTCCACTGCCCATCTTGTCCAGTACTTTTCTCTGGAGGCGGCGATTAATTGTGCCTCTGTGCTTCTTCCCCTCGGGACTGTTGTAGGGGGAAAAAGATGACACAACGATAAAACCTCGGAGGTACACGCGGATTCTTCGGATCGGCGCTGGGGACCCATGGCAGGGCGGGGGGCAGGGGGAAGGAGGCGGGGGCCCGCGCCGATCGGCGAAACAGTACATCAGAAGACGGGCCACCTGGAAGAGATGGGGCTCTGAGATTAGGTCGGGCGCGTCCTCCTACAAGCAGATTTTGGACGATAATTGAAGAATAATACAAGTGAGCCAAAAACACGCAACAATATGTTTAAAATCGCCCCCATACGACTTTTGTTTGACTATTTCTGAACTTTCCTTCTATAGAGGGACAGGCCCGACTGAACCCTGAGAGCGTCTCGCCGCCGCTCCCTGGCTCCCACAGCCCTGTCTGGGCCCTCCGCGGGCCCTGGAGCCGTGGCAGCCACCGCTCGGGACGGAGCGGGCTGCGCGAGGCCCTGCGGCACGCCCTCTCGCGGGGGCCGGGACGTCCCGCTGCCCTCCCTGGCCGCCTGCCGCCGTGCTGCTTCCCGGCCCGTCCTGTGGGGTCGGGCCCTCGCCGTTGTGAAGAGGCAGCGCCACGCGTCACTCCCGCTCCGCCTCCCCCTCCTCCCTCCCCCGCCTCCCCACAGGCCCCTCGAGTCACGAGAAAATACCGGCGGAAGGCTTTTCGCGGTTTTCAGCCTCTGGAGACCCCTCACCGGACCTCGGGCCCGTCAAAAGACGCCTGAGGATGAGAGACGGGCTCTGGGGAAGGGGTCGAGACCTCGGGGGGTCGACGTCATGCAAAAAGCATGACGTCGGGGGCCTGGGCCTGCGTCAGCCCTCCTCCGCCACGCTGCCTCTGCTTCGGCACACACGCACACACCCTCATCCACTCCGCGGCCGCATATATGCCACCGAGGGCCCCAGCGGGGGGGTCCACACGCGGCTCCCAGCCCCTTTCGGCACACCCCTCGCACGCTTCGTGGCCCCATCGGGAGCTCCACCGGAGACGATCCTCACAGCTGCGTTGCTCACGATCGTGCGCGTGGTCGGTTTCCCAACGCGCGGCCCCAAGGCCCCTCACGTGTGTGGTGTTCGTGCCTCGGCCGCTCTTGATCGTGCGGAGGCCCGGTAACGCCGGGCCCGGGCATCCGACATCGACGAAGTGTGCCCTGATGGACAAAATCACCCTGTCGGGGGCCTGGCTTTCCTCGCCGCGAAAGACCACCGCGCGCCGTCCTGGAGATGGGGCTCTGAGATTAGGCCGGGCGCGTGCTCCTACAAGCGGATTTTGGACGATCATTGAAGAGTAATACAAAATAGCCGAAAATACTCAACAATACGTTAAAAATCGCTGCCGGAGGCCTGGTTCTCCTCGCCGCGAAAGGCAACCGCGCGCCGTCCTGGAGAGGAGCCAGCGCCCCCCTCTGGCCCGCTCGCCGCCGACGGGGGGCGCCCTCCGAGAGGTCGCGCGCCAGCAGCTCGCCCCGGAGGCCAGGGGTCGGGCGGAGCGCCCAGCGCCGAAGAGGTCGGGGGGGGGCACCCACGGAGAGTAAGGGGGAGGGGGAGGAGGGGGAGGAGGAGGAGGATGAGGAGGAGGAGGAGGAGGAGGAGGAGGAGGAGGAGGGGGAGGAGGAGGAGAAGGAGGAGGAGGAGGAGGAGGAGAAGGAGGAGGAGGGGGGGGGAAGGCTTCTTGGAAGGAGGCTGCCTCTCGGCGGGCGCCAGCCCCTGCCTCTGCCGACGAGGCCCCCGCCTTCCAGGGAGCAGGGGTGCCTCCGAGGAGCCCTCCCCCCTCCCCCTCCCCCCTTCTGCGCGTGGCCGACGAGGGTCGGGGGGGGGGGCGTCCGAGGGGCGGAGCCAGTCCTTGAGGGTGACGACGCCCGTGAAGGGCATCTGCGGGAAGTGCCCCTGAGAGCGAGGATTCACCCGACCCTCGCCCCCCGCAGGCCGCGGCTGCCCTCCGCCCCCTCGAGGATCGGGGAGGAGGTTCTCGGACGACCTGAGGACTCGAGCTTTTCGAACACGCGCAGAG
>CAUYUJ010016431.1:214920-249920 GCA_963575745.1 Prorocentrum cordatum | reverse complement strand
AGCGTCCCGCACCCGTTGTACAACTTTTGCTCCTGACTCTACGACAACGGTGTGGAGACGGCACTCAATGAAGTAGACGTCAGGCAGGCGGCATTGCAATATCTTGACATGTGCAAGACCAGGCGTCGGAAACGCACAGTACACGGGCAAGAGGCCCAACGGCCGATCCCGGATCAGAAAACGTGCCCAACACGCCCAACAAAACGGGGACACGCGCCTGCACATCGAAAGCAGCAATAACCGGCCCACGCGATTTGGCCACAGTAAGCATCGAAAGCAGCAAGAACCGTCTCCATATCGAAAGCAGCAATAACCCGCCCAGGGCATAGTCTGCACATCGAAAGCAAGCAATAACCGATAATCTGGGCCTCTGGGTGGTGTCGTGCAGTCGTGCAGGTCGCGTGTCCCGCTCGCGGCAACACTCGGCCTTGCCGCGCCCCGCGTGCACCCGGCCGTGGTGGCGGCCAGCGGTGCGCGCTCGCCCTCCTCGCCGGGCGCCGCGGGAGCCCCGGACGGCGCGGCGGCTCCTCGTGCGATCGCGGGAGGGCAGCGAGCTACCGGAGCAGAAGAGTGGCTGCAGTGAGCCTGGGAGCGGGCTCTCCACAGGGGCAGCGGCCGTCGGCGGGCCCCCTCAGACGCTCAGCCCGTCCCTGAAGAGGAGGAGGAGGAGGAGGAGGAGGAGGAGGAGGGGAGGAGGAGGAGGAGGAGGAGGAGGAGGAGGAGGAGGAGGGGGGGAGAGGAAAGGGAGGAGGAGGAGGAGGAGGAGGAGGAGGAGGAGGAGGAGGAGGAGGAGGAGAAAGAGGAGGAAGAGGAGGAAGAGGAGGGGGGAGGAGGAGGAGGAGGAGGGAGGAGGAGGAGGAGGACGAGGAGGTGACAGCGGCTCTGCCTCCCCTCCCCCTCCCGCTCCCCCTTGGCCCTCCCCACCCCCCCTCCGCCCCCTGCCCCATCACCCTCCCCGCCCCCCTGCCCCGCCCGCGATCCGCTCCCAAGCCACCCCGTGCCCCCGATCAGCGCGTCACCCTGGCCCTCCCCGGCCTCCCGACCGACCTTGCGGCGCGATCGCCACCTCAAGAGATTATAGTCCTGGCTGGCCTTGACAGGGCTCCCGAGTACTCCCGGCTGGGCTCAACAGGCCCCCCGAGTACCCTGCGGCGCGCAGCGCCCCAGGGGCGCTGCTGTTGAGACCGCCTCGGGCTACCCGGAGGGCCTGCTGAGGCCAGCTGGGACTACCTCGAGGGGCTGTCTGTGCGCAGGCCGAGGCCCCACCGAGCGCAGGTGCTGTGCGCCTCCCCCCCGGTGCCCCGGGAGCTCCTTCAGAGGGCCTGCCATGGTGGCCTCCCATTCCGGGTCGTTGGCCTTGTTGGCGGCTCCGGCCAGCAGCTCGATCTCGTCCAGGGCCGCCTGCGCCGGGTCTCGGGGCGGAGGCGTGGGCGGAGGAGGGCGTCACGAATGATAAAAGTAATGCTACTACAAGCAATAATAATGGTAATAAGAAGAAGATGAAGAAGAATAATAAGAATAATGATAATGAGTAGAAGACGACTGCACATCGAGGGAGCGGGAGGTCTTCGCCCTCTCCAACGTTACCCCTGGCCGCAACGGCAAAGGAGGCTTTCCGTGATTCGGCGCGTGGTCCACCGTGCGGGCGGCACGCAGTCCTGCGATGCCGTGGCCGTCGAGGGGGGAGTAGAGGGCAGGCAGCCCAGAAGCGGACATATGCGATGAGAGAAAACGGCAAACGGGGACGCCGATGACTGGACGAACCAGGGAGATGGATCCAAGGGTGCACGGGGATAACAGCGTGCGTCGTTTATTTCCAATTATGTTATGTTCTCTGCCTGCTCGTTTCAAACCAGTCCTGGCCCCGGGATGGCCATCAGAGGTCCGGGACCAGAACACCTTGACATGATGAGAGAATCCAAGTTGCGGCACACCCATGAGAAACATGACTGCGTGATGCGTGCTTCTGTGATGTGCTGGAGGCCATCAGTCGGCGCTCGAAGTTGACGGTGAGACAGGCGGGTGGCGAGGTCATCTCGGGGCATTCTCGGGCCAGCCTTGGTGCCTTGGGCGGGAGCAGGGGCTCGAGGGGCACAACTCTGCTCGCCACACTGGTGCGCGCGCGCGCCCGCGCGACTGCAACTCACATGAGGCTCGTTCGATGACGAGCCGTAGGCGCAAGGACCCCAGGGGGCGAAGCACTTTTTTCAGGGCGCGAGGCGCCGAGCAGAGGACAGAGCATGCAGTCGTGGGGCTCGAGCCGCAGCCAGGGCCCCAGAGCGGCCTTGAGGAGATCTCACTGAGCAGGCCGCCGCTGCTCGATGCTCCTCACGCGTACACGCCGGTCGGAAGAGGCAGGTAAAGGCACGAAATTAGGAAGGCGGACGAAGTAGATTGGGTCCGGGCCCTCCCAGAGAACGACAAGACGCAGCAGAAGTGCGTCGGCTCTCGAAGTCGGAAGGCGCTGGGAGTAGATTTCTGTCGGGCGTGTCCCCCTACAGGGGGATTTTCGACGAAAACTAAAAGATACCCCAAAGATACCCCAAGAAGATCAACAAATACCCCAAAAAGAATCCCCAGACTATTTTTGGACTCCCTTTTGACTATTTTGAGGGTACTTTTCATTTTCGTCGAAAATCCCCCGGTAGGGGGACAGGCCCGACTTAAGAGTAGTCAACGACCGGCGTGTACCCGATCTGGGCGCCGCGGCCGGCGGCCTTTCAGGCTCCAGCCGCGCGCCTCGCATCTCGCCCGGCGGCGGCAAGGGGGGTCCGCTGTCGCTGCCCCCCCTCCTCGCGAGCCCTGAGCCCGGCGCCGCAGCAGGCCTTCAGCAACTGGGATGACCGTGGGGGGTTCTAAGAGGATAGGGGGGTTACGCGTGGATGCTAAGGTGGTTCATATCTGGCCCAACCTGGCTTAAAAGTGGGTTACAAGCGCCCCGAATGGCTTAGTGGGGTTAGATAACTCCGCTCAGTGGGCGGAGCCCACTTAGCCCAGATCGTTAGCCCCCCTAAGCTACTTAGGGCACCTGTGACCCACTTATAAGCCAGGCTGGGCCATATATAACCCACCTTAGCATCCACGGAGGAGGAGGCGGGGGAGGAGGAGGAGGAGGAGGAGGAGGAGGAGGAGGAGGAGGAGGAGGAGGAGGAGGAGGAGGAGGAGGAGGAGGAGGAGGGGGAGGAGGAGGAGGAAGGAGGAGGAGGAGGAGGCGGAGGAGGAGGAGGAGGAGGAGGAGGCGTAACCGCCCTATCCACTTAGAACCCCCCACGGCACCAGTAGTATGCGCCGTGCGGAACGCTCCGCCCGCGTGTCGGGCACCCATGGAGCGACTGCAGCGGGACGGGCGAAGAGCGCCGGCTCCTCAGCGGGTTGCATCGCCTCAAGCCTACGATAGGGGGAAAATAAACCTACCTCGCTTTTGACCACCCTCGCTTCCAAGAGATACCAAACCATGCCAAATTGCAGCCTGTACTGGTCAGGCCGCTTGACGAGGAGGCGCGTGGTATGGCTTGGTTTTGCCTGGACGCGAAAGCGGGGTAGGTAATTCACGCTCTGATACGAGGTGGACTCGGCAGCCACGAGTCACATCCAGAGCGGATGGGTAAAAAATCGGGGCCAGGCGCGAGCGTCATCGCCGTGTCGATGCGCAGATTGCCAGTTGTCGCATGGGTATCCGCGTGTGTTTGGGCCCGCTGCAGGCGCTGCTCGACTGAGAGCGGCACCTCAGGGCGTCCAGGACTCCTCCGCGGAGGCTGTCATCCTGTCGCTCGAGAAGCAGGCTGAAAAAACGTCGTAGATCCAGTCCCTGATCGACGACACCCAATGCATCCACTGCTCGCCTTGCTTGCACCGTGCGGGTTGCAATTCCGTGGGTCGCAGGCGGCGAGCACGTGTCGCCGACCACAAACAGCGCCTGTTGCCACTGCTCGCCCTCCGCGAACCGCGCACACAGTGCACGAGGTGCTGCAGGCAAAAGATATCTAGATAGGCACCTCGTCTTGGAAGCGCACCTCTGCCTGGCCTGCCTGCGGAGGCCAGAGCACACCGCGGCAGAGACGGTTGGCACTTGATCGCCTCTCTCGTAAACGCTGGCCCCAGCGCTGTAGCTGACGCTGCTGGGCTTCAAGCTCACAGCACACAGCTCACTGAGCAGCGACACGCTCCGCTGCCATCGGGCTCGGAGGACCAGCTGAACCAACGGCGGCTCTCCCGCCAGAATGTGCTCGTTGGGGTATGGCGCCGGTGAAGTCTGGCGCCCCGTCTTGCACGCGCTGCTGGATGGCGTCGGGCTCCGACGTCGCCTGCCGCACCTGGCGGATCAGCGCCGAACCCCGCTGCCACTGCTCGCCCTTCTTGCTCCCGCCGATCCTGGCGCTGCCGCCGATGACCTTGGGTTGCGGGCTTCGCCTCCCGTCCCGAATAGCGACGCAGTCGTCTTCGTTGCATCTGCACTCGGCCCCCAAGCGCGTTGGAAAGTTCCAGTGAGAGATCGTGAAGACATGCGAATGCATATCATGCTGCGCTCGAGGCAAATACTGGGCCTCTCAAGAGTGCAACCTTGCTGGGTTCAATGAGGGGCCAGTGACAACCGAGGCCAAGACCACTGGCTTTCTCACCCGCACTGATGACACCGCTGTAGCTGAGAATGTCTGCCTCCAATTTCACCTCCCGCATCTCGCTGAGCAGCGACAGGGCCTTCTGCCACTGAATGCCCTTCTCGCACGCGCTGATTCCAGCACTGTAGCTGGTGACGTCGGGCTGCAACTTCGCCTCCCGCATCTCTATGAGCAGTAACATAGCCCGCTGCCACTGCTCGCCCTTCTCGCACGCGCTGATCCCGGCGTTGTAGCTGATTGAGTGCGGCATCCATCACGGATGGCTAGCATGTAGGAAGGCACTGTAGCCGCTGCCTGGTGATTGCTGCTGCTTGCTGCGAGGTCTCGCTGCGGCGTCTCGCTGCCGCCTGCTGCTGCCGTCTGCCGCCTGCCAACCGGTGCGTCTCCTCTTGCTGCTGGCTCCTTTGCGGCTGCCTCTGCTGATCCGGGGCACCCGAAGACTCTCTGGGGCCTCCTCGGCCGTCTTCGGGCCCTCAGGCCTCCCGGGCTGGCTGCGACGCTGACCCGCGGAGGGTCGCCCCCGCAAACGTGCTCGCACGCAGAGGAGGCTGCTGCCGCGGGCGCGGCGCAACGCTCGGGCCGGGCGAAAAGGGGGGGATAGCAAAAGGGGGGTCAGCTCACGTAGCTGATTTCCCCGGCGCCGGGAGCGCGCCGGGAGGCGCCCAGGTGTCGAGGAATGGGCCCGGCGGTGAGGCCGAAACCAGCTGCATGCAGCCGATTTCGTAACCCCCCTTTCCCTATCCCCTCCCTTTCGTTCGGCCCGAAACGCAGCATTCCGAAGTGGCAGGGTGGTCCACGACGCGGGACGACACGGCGGGCGCAGGCGCAGCACGGTGCAGTGAAACGTCTGGGAGGCCAGACCTGATCGCGGCACGGCACGACGGGCGCAGCGCGACACCGCGCCGCAGCGCCTCTGAAAAGACGCGCCTGGTGGCGGCACGCGGAACTGAAGGGGCCCCAGGACACACAAAGAAATACACACAAATAAAAAGTTCCCCCATATTTTCGGGGTTTCTGTCTTCCCCCCCACTTCCCATACTTTCCACATTTTCTGGGGAATCGAGGATTAATTGTGTCTGTGTGTTTTTCTCTCTCCTGAGAAACATAGCGCGTCGCAACGCGGCGTGTCAAAGCACGCGCGCGCGTTGGGAGAAGTGCTGGGCGGGCGCGAGCGTGGATGTCTGTCTGGCGGTCACCTGTGAGCCCCATGGAGCCACTCCCTCGTGGAGTCCAAAGGGCTGGCTGGCAGGCCCACTGAGACCCACCTCGCCTGTCCGTGGGTGGTCTCGAGGCCCTGTGTGCCGCGTGGGGGGGCATGGTGGGACTGTCTGTGGCACTTTTGGGCCGTGTTGAGGGCGTACTGGGCATCGCTGTGACCGTGTTGGGGTGCCTTCCTTGGCAGCCTCCCGGAACCGTGTTGGCAACGCTGCGGTCCTCCACGAGCTCTCTCCGCCCATCCTGGAGCGCCACGGAACTTCGGGGAGCTCCGAGGTGGGAGCTCTCCTCGCCCGTCGTCGCCCCTCTCGGAGCTCCCGGAAGCTTGGCGAGCTCCACGAGCTCTCTTCGCCCCCATCTTGGGGCTCCCATCTTGAAGGGGCCCCAGGACACACAAACAAAGACACACAAATAAAACAGTTCCCCATATTTTCTTATGTTTTCTGGGTGTTTGTCTCCCCCCCCCCCCCCACTTCCCCTATGTTCCTACCTCTTCCTGGGGGTCGACGATTCATTGTGCCTGCGTGTTTTTTTCCCCTCCTGACACCTGTGGCTCCCATCTGTGGCTCCCATCTGTGGCTCCCACCTGGGAGCGCCCCTTGGGCCCGCCAGGAGCTTGCGGGGGGCCAACCTGGGTGCCGTCCTCGGGCCACCGGGGCGCAGCAGCACGGGAGGCGCGCGCGAAGCTGTGTGGGCGGCCTCGGCGAGGGCCCCCCGGAGGCCGCCGGGGCCGCCGCCGGGGCCGCACACCCCTCGTTAGGGGGCCACATGTGAACCCTACCCCTACCCCCCACGATTTTGAGGGGAGGGTGGGGTTCACTTCGCTCGGGAGCTCCCGAGCGAAGTGAACCCCGCCCTCCCCCTCCGAAATCGTGGGGGGTAGGGGTAGGGTTCACATGTGGCCCCCTATTCGTGGGCCTTGGAAACAACAGGGCCGTTTTTTACCGGTTCCGTTTTGCCGTTTTTGTTGCCGGTTCCGACGCCGTAGTTGTTTTACCCGTTCCGTCGCCGTTTTGTCACCGGTTCCGGCTCCGGTTCCCATCCTGGAGCCGTTTTTGTTGCCGTTTCCAGTCGCCTTTCTTTTGCCGTTTCCATTTTCAAGGGACATTTTTGGGGAAACGGTGAGAAAAGGGCCCTGTCGTTTCCGGGGCCCACAAAGCGCACACCCAAAGCCAGACCGCGACGCCCCATCAGGCCCCACAGCGCGCGCAAGGTGCCAAGGACTCCCGGCGAGAGGCCCTCGGAGGGGCTACACACAGCGATCGCTCCTCAGGTGTGGGCTTCGCCACGCTGCCTGCGATCCAGCCGTTCCGGCGAATCACAAAACGGACATGTCGACCCCTATCCCCGACTTCGCGGGGCTTTCGAATGGACGAAAAATGTGGGCCCAACCCAGGGATATACGAAGGGGCGCGCGCATCCTCGATGGGGATGGGGCAGCGTCCGAATGGCCCCCTGGGGGTGCATCCCCGAGTTCCCCTCCTATTTTCTTAACAGCTTCGTTTTTTTTGCTGTCTACAGAGCCAGGGGGGGAGAAATCGCCTGCGAGCGAGGCTTACTTTTTTAGACAAGCGCGTTCCACTACTCGCAAAGGAACTACTCGCAAATGGCATGGGTCCGCCGCGGGGGACTTACGATACAAGGTTTACATCGAGACAACAAAATGGTTTTCGGACGATTGCGAGTAGGCACTGCGCGAGTCGTGGAACACGCCCGGTGATTTTTGGGCAGGGCTGCCTTGAGGTGAGCGTTCTCTTATTCGGCGTTTCGACATTGGGCGGAAGGGGGAGGGGGGGCTGGCTCTGGACCTCTGCTTCATGCATGCGACTGTTTGCCACAGTGCGTCCTCTGGGGGAGACCCCACCTGCCCGAAACAGGCGCCCAAAACGACCAAGATCTACTCCAGGGGGGGGAGGGGGGGGGGCGAAGGCCCGCCCATGGTTTCGGACGCTTGCGAGTAGGCACTTGGCGAGTCGTGGAACGCGCTCGGTGATGTTTGGGAAGGGCTGCAGCAAGGTCAGGTTGGGCATGCCCTCCTACAGGCGGATTTTGAAGAACAGCAAACCAAAAAAAGAGTCAAAGCAGAGATCCACAAAGAGTCAAGAATTCTAGCACATCGTCGTCTGACTATTTGTGTCCCATTTTTGACTCTATCCCTCCTGTATAGAGCTGTAGAGGGACATGCCCGACTCAACCCGAAGGCGAAGCGCGCGGTGGCCCGGCGGCCTCTGCGCGGGCCCTGCCCCCGAGCGGCCCCCGCTGCTGCTGACCGGCGGGGGCCCCGCCTCTGCCAGCGGCGAAGGGGGGAGCCTCCGCCGCGGGGGGCGGGGCCAGCTCCTCTCGCTCGAGGGGGCGGGCGGCCGGGCACGGCGGCGAGGCGGCGCAAAAACGGCATACACTCGACCAGGATGGTAAGGCTGCGCGGTGAGGATGCAAGGGCCTCGGAACGCATTGTTGTCGATTTCCGTGCGGAGCGCAGCAGACTGCCGAAGGATGCCGAATACCGAAGGGGCAAGGATGCAAGGGTAGCCTTGGGAAATTGCCCCATCCTTACTATCATGATTGACTATACCGTAGGGGCCCGACCACAAGGAACCTTCCAGAAGAGACCCAACCCGGAGACCCCAGGGCGTCCGTGGATTTGGGGTGCGGGGGCGTCGCTGCTTCCGCCGCAAAACCACCGGAACCCACGAAACCCAAGGGCACCCTGGAAGCAAGCGGGGTGCTTCTTGGCACGCGCTTCCACTGCAGAAGAAGACAGAACTGGCATAAACACGAACTGTTGGCGCTCCGCGCGGATTTCCTGGATCTGCGCTGGACTGGCGCGCGGAGCGCGCCAGGGGCGGCACCCGCAGCGCCGCCAGGGGGGCCCCAGCGCGGATCCAAGAAATCCGCGCGGAGCGCCAAAAAATTATGTTTATGGAGTTTGTTCTTCTTCGAAAGGGGGGGAAAACAAAATCCTCAGCGTTGGCATCTCGCACGAACGCGGGCCCGGGCAGCGAGAGATCAGGGTGTGACGCCCGGCTCCAGCCTCGCCCCCCGCACCTCGCCGAGCAGCGACAGGGCCCGCTGCCACTGCCTGCCCTTCTCGCACGCGCTGATCCCGGCGTTGTAGCTGAGGACGGCTCTGGTTAGGGCGAAAACGTGAACGGCATGGACTGCGTGCGGCCTGACCAGATAGAAACTTCCCTGGTGGGCGCGAGCGCTGGCTCTCCGCCTGCAGTGGTGAGCATCGCTTGCTGGACGGGCTGCTTGCCCATGATCCTGCTTGCGACCTTGCTTTGTGGATGCCACGACAATTGACACCCTATCGGTCCCATCCTTGAATGTAATGTGTTTGAAATGTCGGAAACTGTTCAAACATGTTTCAAACATGTTGCTTTACATGTTCACAACATGTTTAACACATGTTGTAGACATCTGGGAATGATTTGGCAACGTGCTTCCTCTCCATTGATCCTCCTCTACAAAACCTTGCTGGCCTGGTGGCCCGAGGACTTGCTGCCGCACGCCTCGTCGGCTTGGGAATAAGCCCGGAGCTGCGGGTGCCAGCCGCTGCTCGGCGGCGGTCGCTGCTGCGCGCTGGCGGGCCTAAGCCGGGCGTGTCCCTCTACAGGAGGAAGATCCAAAAATAGTAAAAGGAATTGGGGACGAGGCTTCTACAATTTCTGATTATTTGGGGGTATGTTTTTGAATATTTTCTAGTTTTGGTCAGAAATCCACGAAATTGGGGACGAGGCTTCTACAATTCTTGATTATTTTGGGGTATGTTTCTGACTATTCTATATTTTTGGTCAAAGATCCGCCTGTACAGGGGACATGCCCGACCTAATGGTGGGCATCCCGGCAGCCCTGGGGGGAATCAGGAGCGGAGATCTCGCGGGACTGACCTTTGGGCCGTCTGAGGGCCCTCCTGGAGCCCTCTTGAAGCCTCTCGGGGCGACGCGGACCCCTTCTTGGGGTCTCGTCGGGCCTTTCTGGGGTCACTGGCTGCTGCTATCTGGACGCCGCCGTGCAGGCCTGCAGGCGCACGTGGGAAGCTGCCTGCCCGGCTCAAGCCGTTCTTCCTGGGCGGGGGCCCGGGAACCCGAAGCGTCGACGCTGGGCGGGGGAAGGTCCCGAGGGGGATAGGGCGGAGGGGGTGTCCTGGGGGTCGTGGCCCCCCTCTGCTCCCCGTGGGGGAGCACCCCTCCCTGGGAGAAGCTTTCCCCTTCGACCCCTTGCCTCCCACACGCCTCTTTGGACGCCCGAAATGGGTACGGAACGAACAACAAACGTTGTCCAAACCGAACAGCGGCCGCTGTTGCGCAGGCGGCTTTTTGTCTTCAAAGAACAACGTCCGCGGCGGCGCGGACAGCGAGTCCTGTTCAAAATGAGCAGGAACTGCGGTTGGGCGTTGTACCCATTCTTTCCGTGCCCATTCTGATCGTCCCGAGCCTCGGACTCCCCCTTTCAGGGTCGGCGGCACCGGCAGCAGGGCCTTCACAGTAAAGATCGCGTGCCGCACTCGACCTGGGGCAGGCCAGGCACAAGGCCGCCCCCCATCATCCTTAAGCCTTGTCAGACGACGACGTGCACTTGGCGGCAACATCTGGATCATGCTCAGTCGCCTTGGATCACCTTTTTTCTAACTTTGTTGACAAGGAGGGCGTGTGGGGGGCACCCTACTGCCCGCTGCGCGCAAGCCCGCCATCCAAGCCTAAACCAGATGCAGCATGATTGCGGGCGCACACACAGCATACAATGGTGACAACCCCGCCGTCACTCCGCGGAAGCTCTTGATAAGGGCGGCGGGGGCGGGTCTACATACTGCCCAACGTGTGTTGTGACGTGTGCTGGCTCACCTGGCGCGCTCTGCGCGCTACGCGCACGTGGCACACTGGGCCCATGCGGAGCACTTGACGTAGCTGGCGCACCAGGCGTGCCTGGCAAGCTTTGGCCCATGGCGCACCTGGCGCACCTGGTGCGCGCGGCGCACCTCACACATGGCTGGCGTCGGCATCGGCTCCCGACGTTCGTCGATGGCGGCCCCTGCCTGTGCGAAGCCTCGGGTGCTGCTTCTGTGCTGGGATGGCGGGTGGGCGAGAGCGAGACAGCTTCCCGCTGGGAACTTGATCGCTGCTCCGTACTAATACAGCCAGCAACCCTAATAAGGACGCGCGGTAAGGACGCACGACCCTTGGAAGCAGAAGTTGGGATTTTTGGGACGGCGGACGACGAAAACCTCAAGGACGCAAGAGCAAGGAAGAGCAAGGACGCAAGGGTACCCTGAGCAAAGTCGCGCGTCCTTATCAAGTAGGGTTTTTGACTGCAAACCCCTCCCCGACCCGACCGGCAGCCAGCCCGGACCCAGGAGCCCACCCCTCCACCGCACCACCCCTGTCACAACACAAACACAACATAGAATTTGCCCACGAATCTGGAGCGTGCGCGGGCGCACCGCGACCGCTTCTGAGTTGGCTCCTGATAGGGATGTCGGGGGTGCCAGTATACGAATTGCCTGCTTTGTGCCATGCCAACACCATCCCATCATGCCTGCAGAAAAAAAAGCTCAAAGTGCGCTCTGCGGCGGAATCTTGGGCCATGCTCGGGGGACCTGCGAGCACTTCGTAAGGGTTCTTGGGTCGACGGGGACGGCGGGGGTTCCAGCATGTGGCCTGCTGCGCGCAGGACTACCATCCCTTTCGAAAGCAATGCAAAATGCACTTCGCGGCAAAATCTGGACCATGCGCGGGCGCCCCGCGATCAAGTTGCATGTGCTTTTGGCAGGGATGGCGGGGGTGCTGGCACGTTGCCTGCTCTGTGCTGGCCCATCAGGCATCATGATGGCCACTCCGCCGCGACCGTTCTTTGCTTTTCGACAAGGATGGTCAGGCCAACATGTTTCCCGATAGTTGCGGGTGCACCTGGCACACTCTGCGCGTGCCCCGGACGTGGCCGACTGGACGCGGCTGGAGCATGCGGCGCTTGTGGCGCAAGCGGAGCACGTGGCACATCTGGCGCACCAGGCGTGCCTGGCACGCTTTGGCCTCAAGGGAGCCCAGCGCACATGGGGCGCCTGGCGCGCCTGCCACGCGCGGCGCGGCTGGCATGCGCGGCGCACCTCGCAACAGCTTCGAGCACCTGAGGTCTGTAGGATTCCCAGTAGCTGCCCATCCGAAGACTACCGCTGAATATGATGAGACCGGGTGGGAGTGAGCCAATCGGTTTTCGTCCGGGAGAGGTGCCTTGGACCCTTCTCCTAGCCCGCCACCTGGGTCTGGAAAGGGGTCCGCGAGGGGATAGAGAGCCCAAGATGGTCCACGATGGCTCCGAGGTAGCCTCAGATAGCCCAAGGTGGCTTGCAAGATGGCACAATATATCTGTGGATTGCTCACGATGGCTTTCAACATGATTCCAGGATGCTCCACAACCGCCACACGACGGCGTCCAGTGGGCGCGGAGCCTCCGAACGATGTCCCTAGGAGGTGTAGGCCAATCAGACCACCTAAAGAGTGCGCGTGTGCGTGTTTCAACAACTTGTGATTTCTCGCTGTCTCGCTTCTGAATGGGCTTCTGAGGCCTCAGGATGGCTCCAAAATCGCCAAGGAGGGCCCCGAGAGATGACCAGAGGATCCACCAAGGCTCCAAGCCGGCCCCCACGGGTTCACAAGAGCGCCCAAAGAGTTGTCTAAGAAGCGGTTGTTTTCTGGCTCCGACGGGGGGGGGGGGGCTAATCAGCGCCGCCCATCGCTCGAAGCCCGAATTATGGAACCACCTAGGGTGGGGGTATCCTTGGATTGATGTGTGGCCAATCTGACTCCGAGGTGACCCCAGACGCCTTAAGTTGGCCTCGGATAGTGGCGCAACATCTGCCACGGTGGCTCAAGGTGGCCCAGAAACTGCCCTAAACTAATTCGGAACCCAAAGGGATACCCATGAGATGCCAAAATGGCTCCAGCATCGCAACAAACGCGCTCCAAGAGCATCCCAAGAGAGAGCTCCACTGTGCGAGTTGTCTGGCTCGGACGGGGGGGCCTAATTAACGCCGCCCCATGTTTGAACGATGGCGTTCAAGATGGCGCCAGGAGGGCTCCCAAGGTCATGAAGCGGGCCCCAAGAGAGCCCCACAGACCTCCAAACTGTTCCCGAGAGGGCCCGAAGATTACCCAAATGAACTTGCGAGAACCTCACATGCAGAAGGATCCGCGAAGGTATGTATTTCTGGCTCCTGGGTCTGTTCAGGCTGATCCCGACGGTTCAGGGGCTGCTCAAGGCAAACCGCCTCAGCATCGCTTCTGGCCGGGCCGATCCAGCCAACCCGTATATCATAAGGACGCGCGATCCGGATGCGAGGGCCTTGGAAGTCTACAATGCCGACTCCTTGCGAGCGGGGCGCGGCCAGCGACAGCGGCCAAGGATGGGCCGAAGGAGAAGGATGCAAGGGCAGCCTCGGAACGCCGCTCGCCCTTACTACGCGGGTTGATTGCAAGGGCACGCGAAGTGTCAAAGAGCTGTCGCGCTCCTTCTGCGGAGCCACCTCCGTGCGCCGCCTTGGGGCATCCTGGGGCCGCCGTGGGGGCCGTCTCGTGGGCGACTCCTGGGAGGCTCTCTCACCATGCCGCACGAGGCCCCCTGGAGAGCTCCATCCGGGCCGCCCCGGGGGACGCCTTGGCGGCGCCTCTCGCCCAGGGTAAGACGAAGCCAGGGCGAGGATGACATCGGGTGAAGACAACTCCAGAGTCTCTGAGATCCGGCGGCTCTGGAGGATATGTCGGGCGTCGACGCCTCAGAGCGCTCTGAGAGCGTTCGGGGACGCTGCGGAACGGAGTCATCCTCGTCCAGGCCCCGTCCGCCAGGGACCATCTGGGAGACCCCAGTGCGGGCAATGTCTATATCCGCATCCAGTGCATCTAGGAGTCTCGGGCTTTCTTCCCTAGAAATATGAAGCGCACTGGATATGGATAAAAACCTGGCCCCCAAAGGCTCGATTTTTATCCATCTCCAGTGTGCCTCGGCATTGCGGCGCCTCGTCCAAGAAAGTTCAAGACGCACTGGATATGGATATAAGTAGTGCCCGCACCCAGGACTGCTCCTGGGGCCGCCACGGGCGCTTCAAAGCAAAACGGGCCCCAGGGCCCTTGGCCACGCGCTCCGGGCCCTGCGCTGTAGGGATGGCGACGCTCGCCTCCAGCCTCGCCTCCCGCATCTCGCGGAGCAGCAGCAGGGCCCGCTGCCACTGCTCGCCCTTCTCGCACGCGCTGACGCCAGCGTTGTAACTGACCAGGGCTGACCCGTGGACTAGCGCCCGCCAGTGCGAGTGGCCAGATTGCGCCTGCTGCTGCTGCTCATTGCTTCAAGGTGCGCTGTTTGCTTGATGTTTCTGGCGGCGTCCAGAGCAGGCGGAGGCGGGCAGAGCCAGTGGGCCCTTCCGGCACGCGCGGTGCCCAGTCTTGCAGAGAAGGCTGGTGCAGACCTGCTCGTGAAAAATCCAGGCGGGCTGGCAGACGGGTACGCGACAGATCCTGCTGGTCTCACAGGCACGGGGACTCTGCACGGGTCGGGGTCACGGGGTGCTCTCAGGGCCGGCCTGGGCCCTCTCGAGGTCGTCGTGGCCCCTCTCGGGGCTACCTGGGGGCCGTCTGGGGCTTCTGGGCTGCAATCTTGGGTGTGTGGGGGGACACTCTGGGGAGCACTTGGGACCATGTTGGGGCCGCCTCGGGGCTGGCTTGGAGGCCAGGCGGGGCACACCTGGGCCATCTTGGGGACGCCTGGGGCCCTCCTGTGGGGCCCGTCTCGAAACGTTCTGGTGAGGGAAGGTCGCGGAATGCCGGACATGCACCAAGAACAGTGGGGCTGCCATGCTCGTCCACTTCGTGAAAGATGTCCGCCGATCACCTTGGGGGACCGTGGAGCTGCCTGGGGGCGATCTGGGTGCCCCTCGGGCGTCTGGGAGCCATCCTGGAAGCCCACATGGGGCATCTCGGAGCCCTTTCGCGGAGAACCTGGACCGCCTTAGGGGCATCCCACGGGTCTCTTCGGGGCGCTCGGGGTACCTTGGAGACCGTCTGTGGGCCCCTCGAAACCGCACTGCGTTCCAAACTCGGACGCGCTGCACCCGGAATTGCAAAAGGAGATGACGTTTGGCTTCACCTGCGCCTCCCGCATCTCGCTGAGCAGCGCCAGGGCCTGCTGCCAATGCTTACCCTTCTCGCACGCACTGATCCCGGCGCTGTAGCTGGTGACGTCGGGCTCCAGCTGCGTCTCGCACATCTCGCTAAGCAGCACCAGGGCCCTCTGCCACTGCTCGCCCTTCTCGCACGCGCTAATCCCAGCGCCGTAGGTGACAAAAGCTGACCAAGGCTGACCCGTGGACTACATCTATGGCAAGCAGCAAGCGGCCCATTCCGCAATTATGATCTGACCATGCTGATCATCTCCGCGATGGTGACCGTGATCATCATCATGATCATGATAGTTACGAGTACCGTCCTCCCCCCTAGACTCCTAGCGAAGACTCGCTGCTAGAGATGGGCGGGACTTGCTCGTGTCCTAAAGCATACGACATACTATATGTCAGATTATCTGTCCTGTCAATACGAAGCACGATGGGATTGAATCCCACACCCATTGTCAGATCCAGTCCCGATCAAGTCCCAGACCAGCGCCAGGCCGACTGGCGGTTTCCAAGAAACTTCACTTCCCCTGATGTAATTGCTGGTGCGTGCTGCTTCATACTGCGCCTTAGTGTTACTGCGTGCTGCGGCGTGGTATTGGTGGATGCTGCTTAACAGCTGCTGCGTGCTGTTTCATGTCGTTATGTGTGTTGCTGCTAATGCTTGCCGCTGCCGCTTACGTGTGCTGCGTGTTGCTGCTTGGTGCTGCTGCTTGCGGTTGCTGCTTGGTGCTGTTTGCGGTTGCTGCTTGAGGCTTGCCGGTGCAGCCTGGTGCTAGTGACTGCTGGTGAAGCCTGCTGCATGCTGCTTTGCAAGTGCTGCGCGCTGCTCGAATATGCTGTTACTGTTGCTGGTTGCCAGTGCTGGGATCCCTTGGCGTCCTCTTGGTGCTCTCTGGAGCGATCTCGAGAACATATGAGGCAACGAGAGCGTCGATGCTAGGATCTGTCGAGGACCTCTTGCGGCTCCCTGGAGCGATCTCGAGAGAAGCTTGGGCATTCGGGCAGCCCTGGGAGGAGCGACGATCAGAGAAAAGCCATCGTGGAACGCTCTTGAAGCCGCTGGAGCTGGAGTAGGCCATTGGTGGACACTCAGGTGGCCTCCCCAAGCCATCTTGGAGTTCTTGCGTGCTTCGCTGGACCCTTCGGCTGAGAGGTCTGGGCTCCGTCTGGAAGGGTCTCGGGCCACTTGAAGGCCATCTTGCGCAATCTTGTGTTGACCGTTGCGTGCTACTGCTTGGTGCGGTTCGGCGCTGCCGCGTGCTGCTCCTACCGATTGGTGCTGGAAGCTGCTGCATGCCTGCTACTGCGGCTTGCTGCTGGCTGCCGCTGTTGCGCGCCGTTGGTATAGTTTTCCGCTGCGTCTCGCTGACTACCGCTGATGGAGGCTGCAGGGCGAGCGATGGGCGAGGGCCGTGGAGCGAGGAGCGAGGCTTTGTGGAGCGGGCTGGCGCCCGACACGCGAATCTCCCAGTGGTCTCGACGCGCGTGTGTGGCCGCACACGTGACTCCTGTTGGGCCGCTCGCGAGGTCACTTGAGGCCAACTCGGGGCGTTCGTGATTCCTGATTTCGGGCCTCTTCGGCACCCCTGGAGGTGGCCTCAAGATCGGCCAGCACGCGAACCGCCCAATGGTCTCGACTTTCGTAGGGTCGAGCACGTTTCCTCTGAGGTTGCTCCTGGCTCTCGGCGCCAACTTGGTGCCTCTTTGGGGGGCGTCTTTGGACTCACGTGGGGCTGGGGACATCTGGGCGTCCCTGGGAGCCTTCGGGAGCTGCTTCGGGGGGAAGTCACCGGGCGGTCGGGTGAGCTGCGGGTCCATCTTGGGGCGGTCTGGGCGTTGGAGCCACCTGGATCCTGAAAATGGGCATTTCTAGGGGAACAAAAAGTGACATGAACATAAAAACTCGGAGGTCCGCGCGGATTTCTCGGATCGGCGCGGGGGCCACCCGGCGGCGCCTCCGGCGCCGACCCTGGCGCGCTCCGCGCGCCAGGGAGAGGGGTCCAGCGCCGCGCGCGGACCTCCGAGTGTTTATGTTTATGTTACTTTTTGTTTCCCTAATTTCCTTTAACACACAAAATCATATGAGCTCTGGGATTTTCGCCCCTCGAGGCTGCTGGGGCCACAGTGGCGCCCCGCTGCGGCATCCCGGAACCTCTGGAGACCTCTCGGGGGACGGCTCGGCGGTCCTGGGCACTTCCTGGAGGCCCTCCTGGGCCGCAGGGAGCCGACAGTGGGGCCCCATGGGGCGGCATGCTGCGCGCTAGTCTGTGCTCATGCTGCTAGCCTGCTGGTTTCGTGCGTGTTTTTTTTGCTCGATGGTCCAGGATGGTCCTCGTTGGTTCTCGCCGAGAAAAAATGCCCCCGTCCGAGCGATGCCAAGTTGAGGCTGCTGGGACCACAGTGGCGCCCCGCTGCGGCGTCCTGGGGCTTCTGGAGCCCTCTCGGGGGACGGCTCGGCGGTCCTGGGCACTTCCTGGAGGCCCTCCTGGGCCGCAGGGAGCCGACAGTGGGGCCCCATGGTGGGCGGCCTTGGGGCGTCCCCTCGCCATCGCTCGGGCGTTCGATCCCCGTGCACGTTCCGATTTCGTGCGTGTATTTTTCGCACGATGACCCAATATGCTCCTCGATGGTCCTCGCCGAGAAAAAATGCACACGTCCGAGCGATGCCAAGGTCCCAGGGCTCGCCGGAGCCGGACGCGAACGCCCTTCTGGGACGCCCTGCGTCCGACTCGCGGGGCGAAGTTCGAGAAAGCCTGTTCGCATGCCGGGGCTAGGACCGACTGCCTGCGTGCCTGCCTGCGCGCTAGTCTGTGCGCATGCCGCTAGCCTGCTGGTTTGACTGCTCTCTCCAAGCAAGCTTGCCTGATTGCATGCCGGCCGGCGTTCCTGACACCACTCTTGTCCGGCTGCTTGCTTCACTGTTTGCTCGTCCGATCGCGCGAGTCCTGATGGGTGCCAGCTGCTGATGGGCCCGTTTGCCACCACCACCACCACCACCACCACCACCACCACCACCACCACCACCACCACCATAAGTTGGAGGGTGGAGGGAGTTGGAGGATTAGGAGGAGGACGAAGAGGAGGAGGACCCCCTCTCCCCCACATGCTTATGGTGGTGGCGGTGGGAAACGAGCCCACCAGCTTCTCGTATTCGCCGCTGCTGCTGGCGGACCTGTCTGCTTGCCGGTGCGGGGCTGCATCTTCGTTGCTGCTGGCGGCTGCCAGCCAGGGCCGCGCGCCGCTCCTGCTCGGCTGCTGGCACGTCTGTGCGCTGTCCTGCAGCAGCCCGCTGGCCCGGCGACTGGATGGCCCGCTTCCCGTGCTCTGTCCCTGCCTGCCGGCCTGGTGTCCCGCTCGCTTGCGTCACTGCTTGCTCATCCGCTCCACGCCGCTTGATGCAGCCTGCTGCTGCTTTGTGCTATTCACTGGTTGCTACTTGCTGATGTTTGCCCCAGCCACCTGCTGTTGCCTGGTGCGAGCTGTTGCTTGCTGCGGCGTGGCGCTGATGCTCGCCACTGCTGCTTGCTAGTGCTGGTTGTGAATGCTTGCCTGTTGCCGCTTTCTGCGCATTGCAGCTTCGTGCTGAAGGCTGCTGCTGCTGTTGCTTGCTAGTGCTGCCTGCCATTCATGTTGCCTGCTGCTGATTGTTGCTGCTGCTGCCTGCTGCGAGGCTGCAGACTTCTCCTGCTGACTGCTGCTGCCAACTGCTGCTGGCTGCCGCTGCTGTCTGATCTGGGGGCCGTGCCGGAACCCTCTCGGGCCGTGTTGGGCGCACCTTTGGCCCTCCTCGCACCGCCTTGGGCCGTCTTGGAGATCTCTCTGGGGATTTGTGGCTGTGGTGACGCGCTCTGGGGACCTCTTGGGCCGCCTGGGGGCTCCGCAAGCCGCCTCGGGCCCTCCAGGAGCACTCTGGGGTCATTCAGGCGGAGGAGGAAGAGGAGAAGGGGGAGGAGGAGGAGGAGGAGGAGGAGGAGGAGGAGGAGGAGGAGGAGGAGGAGGAGGAGGAGGAGGAGGAGGAGGAGCAGCAGGAGGAGGAGGAGGAGGAGGAGGAGGAGGAGGATGGGGCACTCCTGGGACCATCTCGGAAGCTTCATGGGGCGCTCCGAGGCCCTCTCGATTGGGACGGCCTGGGAGCCATCTTCGAGGCGAGTCGGGCCACTCCGAGGACGCGTGACGCACTGCCAGGACAGGGTGGATGCGAAGCGCTGGGGAAGCGGAACGTGCTGAACAACACCATGCTGTGAAAGAGTTGGTGGGTCCGCAGCTGGGCCTCTTCGGGGTTGTCTCGGAAGGTCTCGTGCGCCTCTTGTGGCGCCTCCTGGGGTCTCTCGATCGAAGGCCCAGGGACAGGTCAAAGCGATCTGGGGCCAGGTTGGAGCAATTTGGAGGTTCTCAGAGCACCCCTGGATCGGGGGTGCGGCCCCAGCAGAGTCTCCAGGACGGGGCGGAGCAAGATGATGTGCAGGATGTGCTCCTCGCATTCGATGGCCCTGCGTAATATCGACGGCGTTGGGGTCAAGCGTCGCCTCCCTCATCTCGCTGAGCAGCGACAGAGCCCGCTGCCACTGCCCGCCCTTCTCACAGGCGCTGATCCCAGCGCTGTAACTGACCCCCGTGGTGGGGTCCGCAAACAACTTGCTCGTCCAGCATGGCTAAGCACATCGCACAGATGTGAGCCGATCTGGACGGCGACTCGCCTGACCTTTGCCCTGCCAAGGTTGGAATGCCGCGCCATCGGCTGATTGACTGACTGGAAGATGCAAGGGCCCCTCATCAAGGGTTCCAGAAGGGTTCTGAGGACTTCCCTGCTCCCGTTTCTCCTCCCGCCAATGGTGGTGCTTGCTCCTTCTTGCTGTTGTTAGATGCTGCTTGCGACGCCACTGTGCGGGTGATTGGTGCTCCATTACTGCAAGCAGCGACAACTGTTGCTGCTACGTGTTGTTTCCAGCTGCGTGCTGCTGTCGCTGAGTGGTGCTGCTTGCTCATGCTGTTCTTTGCTGCTTGGCTTATTATTACTGCTGCTGCTGCCGCTTGCTGCAAGTGGCTGCTGCCAGTTGCGACTGGCCGTGCTGCTGGTTGTGCTGCTGCTGCTGGCGCCGCTGACGCCCATTTTACTGCAAGCGCGGTGTGTTGCCGCTGAGCGCAGTTCTTCCCGTTGCTGCTGATTGCCAGGCTTGCTGCCGCTGTGCCGTTGTTGCTTCCTACTGTTGTGTGCTGCTGCTGGCTGCTGCTGCTTGCCGCTGCTGCTTGGCGCTCACTGCTGGCGCTCACTGGAGGAGGAGGAGGAGGAGGAGCAGGAGGAGGAGGAGGAGGAGGAGGAGCCTGGTGCTTGCTGCCTGCTTCGGACTCTGCTGCCGGACACGCCCGCGACACCTCGGTGCCTCCCGGGGCCGCTCCGGGGGCGCCGTGGGGCGCGCGTGGAGTTCCCAGGGCAGACTTGGACCATCTTGGGCCTACCTGTAAGCGAGGAAGCGAGAGGGGGGGGAGGACGAGGAGGAGGAGACGGGGGGAGGAAGAGGATGACGAGGAAGATGAGAGCAGGAGGAAAAGGATGATGGATGAGGAGGAGGCGAAGCAAGGGAGGGAGGAGGAGGAGGAGGAGGATGAGGAGGAGGAGGGGGGGGGGGAGGGGGAGGAGGAGGGGAAGGGCATGCCCCTCTACAGGAGGCTTCTGCAAAAGCAATCAAGACACAGTCGGTGTTGAGATCATGTCTGTGAATATTTGTCGTTGCATGCTTCGATCTGTTTTGACTCGTCGTCCACAACCCGCCTGCAGGAGGACACGTCCGACCTGAGCCGCCTCCTCGTCTGGGTACAGGGCAGTTTTGATACATGGGATGTTCTAAAATTTTGGATTTGTAATACATGATCAATTTATGAATAAATGTATTCATGAAGTCATCGTTGTTTTTGATGCTAAATCGCCGCATTTTTAGTACATGATCCGCACGCGGAGCATGTATTAAAAATGGCACTCTAAGCGTGGGGTCTCTGGGTGAGCCTCGCGCGCCGGCGCCTCGTGGGGAGAGCTCTGTCGGTGCCCCGGGCGGAGGGGCTCCCACGGCGCAGGGCACAGCCTGACAGTGTTAGGGAGCTCACTGTGGAAGAGGCGACCCTGTTGAGGGATGACGTGGGCACTTCGCTATCTGAAACAAGCGGGTGAGGAGAGGAACGGACCCTCTGAGTACTCGTCGCCTCACAAAAATCGGGCTCATTATTTGAGGGAAGCCGCGATGCCGCGAGGCTGTCTCGTCCAGAAGAAGGAGAAGAAGAAGAAGAAGAAGAAGAAGAAGAGAAAACGCCATAAACAGGATTTGTTGGCGCTGCGCGCGGATTTCTTGGATCTGCGCTGGACCCCCCCCCCCTGGCGCGCGGAGCGCGCCAGGGGCGGCGCCGGAGGCGCCGCAGGGGGGGCCCAGCGCAGATCCGAGAAATTCGCGCGGAGCGCCACAAGTTCAATGCCGTTTTTTCTTCTCCGATTGTCGTCGGCGAGTTCTCGAGATTAGCGCATCCAGTGGGAGACTCCAGGAGCTTGCTCTGTATGTTTGGGCATTGTGCGTCGCTTGGTGCCACTCTCATCGCTGCAGCTGATCCAATCCCAGCAAGCAAACTCATTATGTTGCTCAGAGAGTGTGTGCGCTCCCTGGTATTATGTATCGACTTTTGTTTTGCAGAATGCTCCCTGGGTTGATCGGGCTCGACAGTCGGTAACATAGAGCGCTACGAAATCCCCAGAGGTAACTATGTCGACGGTGTGCGGCTGCATGCCAGCTTGGGGGGGAATGGGGGGCTGATTGGAGTTGTGGCCATCCTGTGGCGGTCTTGAACTGTTTTGGAGACCAGCCGACGCTGTCTTGGGTTATCTTGGGGGCGCCTTGGTAGCCATGGAGGAAGGCTCTTGTGAGGCTCCGAGGCCCCCGTGGCAGTCCCTGCGGCACATCTCGAAGCCCTCCGGAGCCGAGAAGTGGAGAGACGCACACAAAAAGCAAACTTGGGTTCCTAACCAGCCTCGAACCTATCCCTATCCCCATCCCTAAGATGGGCGAGCAAAAAGCGAGGACAATCTCAGGGATGTGCCCTCAGAAACCCCGGAAATCCTCAAGATCGGCATCGAGGTGAGGTGATGCCAGGCACAAGGATAAGAACATGCTCCAGACTGGTCTCTTCCGCGATCTGCGAACCTCTTCGGGGCCCTGCACGGGGCCCTCTCGCCGCCTCTTCGAGCCACCTTGGCCGCACCTCTGGCCGTCCGGGGCGGCCCCCGGGCGTCTCGGCCCGTTTCCCGGCTCGTCCGAGGGGGGCACCGAAGCCCGGTGGAGCCGCACCCGGTCCTCCTCCTCCTCCTCCTCCTCCTCCTCCTCCTCCTCCTCTTCCCGAAGCTGGTGCTGCAGCGTAGGTGACGTCGGGCTCCAGCCTGGCCTCCAGCAGGTCGCCGAGCCTTGCCAGAGCCCGCCGCCACTGCCCGCCCTTCTCGCACGCGCTGATCCCGGCGCTGCAGCTGGCGACGTCGGGGTGCAACTCTGCCTCCCGCATTCCGCTGGACAGCGCCAGGGCGCGCTGCCACTGCTCGCCCTTCTCGCACGCGCTGATCACAGCGCTGTAGCTGACTGGGGCTGGCCCGTCGACTAACATCCATGCAAGAGCTTACTCGCGTGCTGTCGTACTTACGGGACTGCTAGCCTCCAGGTCTGACTACGATGTGGTCTCCCTGCCTGCGTGAATGATGTCCTGCGTGTCATATCCTTTCGCTGCCACATTTGAATGCTCTCCGTTCGCTGCCGCTTGTTGTTGGGTAGCATGGATCATGTGTTATGTTGTTTGTTTCGGATTGTTGCTATTTCATGTGTGTTTGTGGGCTGGGTTGTTTGCTGCGGTTTGGTTGTGTTGCTGCTGCCTGTTGCTGCCGCTGCTTTGAATGAATGTTGCTGCCTGTTGCTGGTTGGTGCTGTTTGTTGTGACTGGTGTATAATGCTCCCCCCCCGCCGCTGCCTGCTAGCTCCGTGTAATCACTGATACCAGCCTTTGTTGATTACGCATGCTGCTGCTTGCATCAGCCTGCCGATCACGGTTGCCGCTGCTGCTGCTGCCACATATTGCTGAATGCATGTGCCAGGCAAAGATTTAGGAACGCGTGGCGACCAGATACGAGGAGACGAAAAGCGCAGAAGGAGGATGAGGATGAGGATGAGGATGAGGATGATGATGATGAGGATGATGAGGAGGAGGAGGAAGAGGAGGAGGAGGAGGAGAAGGAAACCCGCCCCATGAGGCGCGCCGAATGTGCGTCTGTGCGCCTCGCCGAAGCACCCTCACGCCGCGAGAGCCCGTGCTCTCGCCGACCACTCAGCAATCAGACGCAATCGGCTTTTGAGGTATTGCCTCACGACCCTCTGCGAGACGATGTCCCTCGCACGCGAATGGTGCAAGCTGGAGTATTAGATCGGCAGCCACAGCAACAGCATACAGATTCTCAGAAGATCCGAAGGGCAGAGACAAGAGATCGAAACGAGCTCTGGGGTCGCATGTTCACCACCTTTCGGGGGGGAGAGGGAAGGAGGCGCTTTACTACAGGAACAGCACACGTGTTCACCACCTGTCGGCGAGAGATGGGAGCAGGCGCTCCACTACAGGAACAACATGAGGACATCCACAATCGTGTTTGATACCATCTTTACCATCACATTCGAAGCGACATCCGTTGGAGGCTTTGCGATAACGACGGCGGTATTCATCGCATGTCATATACATTTCAATCTACTCGTACCGGCGAAGCGCGGGAGAAGGTCGCCGAGGATGCGCGTGCACGTTATAACCGTTGGGATCTGGTCTTGCGTTATAACCTAGAGATCTGGCTTCCGTGTGCGACTACCTGAGACGGCGTCCAATTATCGCCTGCAGACACGGAAGGGCGAACAAGTTGACAAACATCTCCTTCAAGGCACACTGGATCTTGGGGCCCTCGGCGGGGCCAGGCTCCCAACGGCGATGCTGGCTGGCACTGAGAAGTGCCCACGCCGAGCTGCACATCTCGACCATGCGCCTGAGCGGGGAGGCCCGACGGAAGCGATTCCACCGCCCCTCCCCAGGACCGAGTCGAGGAGGATGAAGAGGAGGCAGAAGCGCTGATCGCGAGGATCGATGACTACCTACCAGAACACCACAACTCAACCCGAAAACCCGAGTTTCGGGTTGGCGGGGGAGGGGGTACGGGCCCCATGTGGTTTCTCAATGTTCCCCGCCCCCCCCCACTGGAAATGGAGGGCAAATTGAGGGCGGGAATCAAGGATTGAGGGCGGGGATCGAGGATCGAGGAGGGCAAATCGAGGGCGGGGATCGAGGATGCCGGGAGCGAGGGGCGGGGCGCCGAGGGCGAGGGAGAGGCGAGGAGCACGGCCGAAGGAGCGGGCCGCGAGAGGAGAGGAGCGAGGAGCAAAACCGAGGGCAGCACGCGGTGCGGCGGGGAGCGAGGAGCGGCGAGGGAGGCGCAGTGCGCACCACGAGGAGCAAGCGACGAGCAGCGCGCGGGGTGAAGGAGAAGCGAGGAGGGACTAGGCCAGATGCGGCTTATTGGCCAGGGTGTGGCGCGGTCAAGCTCAGTCACTGCTGCCCCCAGCAACGAACTCGACGAATCTGTGTCTCCCGGAGGCCCTGCGCAGTCCCCGGTGGTCACCTTGGTGCAACCTTGAGCAATCTGTGGCAGTCTCAGATCAAATGCTTTTGGCCGTCGTGGGCCCCTCCTGAAGAATATCTTGGGACATGTGGGGCGCTGATGAGGCCGCATTGGGCCGCCTGGGACCATCATTGCCTTGCCGTTCTTTTAAGCTCGCACGCGCTGATCCTGGCAATGAAGTGCAGGTGACGTTGGGCTGCAGCTTCGCCCCCCACATCTCGCTGAGCAGCGCCAGGGCCCGCTGCCACTGCTCGCCCTTCTCGCACGCGCTGATCCCCGCGCTGTAGCTGACTAGGGCAGACCTGTGGACTCCGTCCACGACATCAGCTCGACGTGGCGAGGGGTCTCTGGGCAAGCGCGGGGGGGTGCGGCTGCAGGGCCGAAAGGCAATCATGATGGCGTCGGGCTCCAGCTTGGCTTTCCACATCTCGCAGTGCAGCGCCTCCTGGGCCTTCTTTTGGGCCTCCCGGGGGGACTCTTAGGGCCCTCTCGGGCCGTCTTGGGTGCCTCTTGGGCCGTCTTGGGGCCGTCTGAGGCCCGCCTCGGCGCCTCTTGGGCTGTCTTGGGCCGTCTTGGGCCGCTCCTGGGGCCGTCTTGGGTGCCTCTTGGGCCGTCTGGGGCGCCTCCTGGGCCGTCCTGGGGCCGTCCCGGGGCGTCTTGGGACCGTCTTGGGGCCCTCCTGGCCCGTCTTTGGGCTCTCTTGGGGTCCTCTTCGGCCGTCTTGGAGCGGTCGGGGGGACTTCTTGGGCCGTCTTGGACGGCTCGGGCGGCGGCAGCGAGACCGCGCCTTCGTGTCCGAGCTCTTGCAGCGCTGCAGCAGCTTGGCCCAGCGCACTGCTCGTTCACCCCCCTCCTATTGAGGACAGTTTCGAAGTCTCTCGGGGATGTGCGTCGAAGTCGAAGCCCATCTGAGGCGTCTCAGGAGCGCTCGGGGAAGGGCTCGGGAGGCCATCGGGGAAAGCCACCGAAAGCGCCGGGGAGGCTCGCAAGGAGGCCTTCGGGCGAACAGAACGGGACAGGGCAAGGAATGGGGAAGACATGTCCGAATCTCCTGGGCCCCCCAGATGCTCGTCCGAAGAATGCGGAGAGGTCCCAGGGTCATATCAATTGGCTGCTGTCACAGGGTCCGGTCTGCTTTGCCCGAAGAGTTTGCCAAGGCCCCTGGGGGAACAGAATGGCACAGCATATCGGGCAAAGGGGGGCGGTAGCTGGCATGTCAGACCCGGCGTTCGTCTTCTGCCCAAGCGGCGCGGGGCCCACGAGCCCCAGGGTTGGCGTCCCGCTGGGATTCCTCTTGTTCGCCCACAGGGTTGGAGGAGGCCTCCAGGCGAACAGAATGGGGCAGGACAATGAATGTGGGAGACTTGTCGCAAGCTCCCAGCCTCCGCCTCCCCAAGTGTGCGCCCGAAGGGTGTGGGGCCGCGTTGGCTCCCTCAAAGGGCCGTCTTGGAGCCGTCTAGGCCCGTCTTGAGGGCGCCGTTTGCCCTGATGGGGCCGTCTTGGTTCGTCGTGGGCCCCTCATGGGCGCGTCCGTAGGCCGTCCTGGGCCCATCGGGGTCCTCGTGGGGCTGTCTTGGAGCCGTCTGGGACCGTGAGGAGGCTGCCTTGGAGTCGTCTTGGGCCCCTCCTGTGCGCCTCCTTGGGCCGTCCTGGGCCCAGCAGGGGCCGTGTTGGCACCCTCTTGGGGCTGTCTTGGAGCCGTCTTGAGCGGTCGCAGCGCGCCTTGGGTTGTGCTGGGTCTGTCTTGGCCGTCTTGGGGCCTTCCTGGGCGGTTCCTCGGACCCTCCTGGGACTTTCTGGGGCCTCTTGGTGCATCGGACCGCCGAAACGGCGGGAAACGCAAAGGGTGTAACAGTAAGCAATGGAAAATTAACGATTTTTGCCAGCTGGGACTCTCTTGCCATCTTGGCCCGTCTTGAGGCCCCGAACGGGCGCGTGCTTGGGCCGTCCTGGGCACACCCTCCTGGGACCGTCTTGGAATCGTCTTGGGCCGTCTTGAGCGCGCCTTGGGCCGTCCTGGGCCGGTCTGGGGCCGTGTTGGCACCCTCGCGGCGAGGAAGCTCGGAGGCGGGCTCGAGGCCTCTTCGGGGCCATTTTGGAAGCTGTTGGGGCCTCTGTAGGGGCCTCGTTTGGGCTCCTTGGGAGCCTCCTGGGGCCTCTTCGGGGGATTCTTGGCGGCCCCTTGGGGCCTCTTGGGGGCCTGTTTGGGCCTCCTGGCGCCCTCTTGGGGCGGAAGGCTCGGATTTTCGGTCCGTGGTCCCCCTCTTGGCCCCCTCTTGGGCCTGTCTTCGGGCCCTCGTGGGCCGTCTTGAGCGTCTCTTGGGTCGTCTTGGGGCCCTCTTGGGCTGTCTTGGGGCGCTCTTGGAAACCTCTTGGGCCGTTCTGGGGCGCTCTTGGAGGCCTCTTGGGCCGTCTTCGAGCGTCGGAAAGCGGAAAAGGCGAGAAGGCCAAAATCCTTCCAAAACCGTCGTAAAGCGGACGATTTTGAGGCCCAAAACCGTCCAAAACCTCCTGAGGCGGTCCCCTCGTCCGCCCCCCTCGCTTCGAAGCAGTTTTTAAGCCCCGTGGCACCTCTTGGGGATCTCTTTTGGGCTCCTGGGGGCCTCTTGGGCCTCCACTGGATTCGCTGCCCTCGGTCGGCAATCGTCGATCCTACGACGACTCTCCCCAACGGAGAAACATCGAAGGCCCTCGGAGCGTCCAACATTGTTCTTTTGTGCCTTCGATATGCCGGTCGCCTCTCGTCCGCTCCCCCCCTCCTGGAAGCAATTCTGAAGCCACTTAGGGCTTCGTGGGGGCCGTTTGGGGATCTCTTGGGGCGTTTTTGCCTGCGATATGCCTGTCGCCTCTCGTCCGCTCCCCCGCTCCTGGAGGGAATTCCGAAGGCACTGAAGGCTTCGTGGGGGCCGTTTCGGAGCCTCTTCGGCCTTCGTTTGGGCCTCCCGGGGGGGCTCTTAGGGCCCTCTCGGGCCGTCTTGGGTGCCTCTTGGGCCGTCTTGGGGCCGTCTGAGACCCGCCTCGGCGCCTCTTGGGCTGTCGTGGGCCGTCTTGGGCCGCTCCTGGGGTCGTCTTGGGTGCCTCTTGGGCCGTCTTGGGCGCCTCCTGGGCCGTCCTGGGGCCGTCCTGGGGCGTCTTGGGACCGTCTGGGGGCCCTCCTGGCCCGTCTTGGGGCTCTCTTGGGGTCCTCTTCGGCCGTCTTGGAGCGGTCGGGGGGGCTTCTTGGGCCGTCTTGGAGCGTCGGGAAGCCGACGAGGCGAGGAGGCCGAAAACATCGAAAAACACGGTAGAAATCGACGATTTCTGTCGCTCGGAGCCCTCTTGGGAGGCCTCTTGGGAGGCCTCTTCGGGCGTCTTGGACGCCTCTTGGGCCGCCTGGGGCGAATCTCGGGCGTCTTGGGCCCATCTTTAAGCGTGCCGGGGCTCTCCGGGGCCGTCTTGGGGGCTTCTGGGGGCCCTCTCGACATGTCCTGGGGCCTGCCTGGGCGGCCCGGGGCGGCCCGGGGCCAGCCCGGGGCGGTTTCGGTGCATTGGGGCCTGCGCCCTTCTGGCACGCACTGGGCCCTGCAATGTAGTAGAGACAAGGGTGCACCCGTGGGGCACACTCGCAAGCAGAGGAGCCTTGCAGATCTGCATCGGTGGCACCAGCCTCTTGGAAACGTCTCGGGAGCCTCTGGGGCAGTGTTGGGGCCTTCTTGAAGTCGTCATGGGGCCTCTTGGGCCATCTTGGGGCCATCTTCGAGGCCTCTGTGGCCGTGGTGGACCGTCGAAGGCGCGAAAAGGGGAGAAAGCTGAACTCCTTGGAGAACCAAGGGGACATCCACAATTTTAGCATGCTCGGGCCTCCTAGAGGGCCTCTGCGAGCCCTCTTGGGTCAACTCGGAGGCCTCTTGCGCCTTGTTGAGGCATCATTGGACCGTCTCTTGACGAACGAACGACACACACATACACACACACACACCCATACCCATAGGGAGGTCGTTGGGAGGAGGACTGGCTATGGGTATGAGTGCGGGTTGTCGGACTCTTGGGGACGCTCCCGTTCGAGCGGGGACCCACATCCGAGCACACGAGCCCATAGCCCTCTCCGACCCCCCTATGGGTGTGTGTTGTTCGGTCGTCATCTCGAGGCCTCCTAGATGGGGTCCGAGCAGATGGGGTTGAAGGATCACGCCGCATCGCCGGGCCGATGCATCGGCGATGCATCGGCGATGCATCGGGGATGCACCAGCGACGCATCGGCGACGTCGGCGACGCATCGACGACGTCGACGTGAAGCAAAAGTCGGGCTCCACATCGAGCCGCATCGCCGATGCATCGGCGATGCGGTGGGATCCTCCGACCCCATCTGATCCGACCCCATCTGCGAGGCCTAGATCACCTGTGGGCCATCTTGAGGGGAACGAAAAATGACACGAACATGAAAACTCGGAGGTCCGCAAAGATTTCTTGGATCCGCGCTGGACCCCCCTTCCTGGCGCACGGAGCGCGCCAGGGGCGGCGCCGGAAGCGCCGCCGGGGGGCCCCAGCGCCGATCCGAGAAATCCGCGCGGACCTCAGATGTTTTATGTTTATGCCACTTTTTTTTCCCCTGATCTTGGTCCGTGTTGGAGGCGTCTGGGGCGGACGTGGGGGGCCGTCCTGGAGGCCGCCGGCGGGGCGGCGGGCCCCCCCCCCACTGGCAGGACTCCCGAGAGCCTTCTGGCCCGCCCCCGGGGAGGTCACTCCTCGCCCTTTCGCACGCGCTGCTCCCCGCAGTGCAGGTCAAGACCCTGGTCTGGGGCTGACCCGTGGGCTCCGTCCGCGTCAGCAAGCGCGTTCAGCCTGGGGCCTGCTGTGTTGCTGCTCTGCTTCCGCGTGCTGGCTGCTAGTGCTGCCTGCGAAGAGTCTGCCTGCCTGCATCTGCTTGCTGCGTGTTTGGCGCTTGCCCTCTTGCTTGCTTGCTGGCTTGCTTGCCTGCTGCTTGCTTGCGTTCCAGCCGGCTTGCTTGCTGCTTGCTGCTGTCTGGGGCTTCTTGGGCTACCCGAGTCCGGCTGGGCCTTCGGGGGGCACGGCGGCTGTCGGGTCGGGGGGCTTACGCCGCCCTGAGACGCCCTTGTGCTACCGCGTGAGGGCCAAGACTGGAAATGATGACGCGCATGTGCGCCATCTGTTCCAACGATGCTCCACTGTGGCAGTCGCCGTCCGACGAGGTCGGAGGAGAGGGCGCGCGGACTGCGCAGGCGCGGAAGAGGGCAGAAGGCACTGCGGATCATGCCCCCGCTGGCCGATGCGTCCGGAGCACCCTCGGGGAGAACTCCCCGACGGGCTGCCCATTCAGACCTGCGCCGCTCCGGAGAAGGAAAATACACGTCGGTCGGGAGAAGTGGGTAAAAGCATAGAGCAGGAAGGCGGATGAAGCAGAGTGGGTCCAGGCCCTCCACCCAGGAGAGGAACAAACCACAGCAAAAGCATATCGATTCTTGAAGTAGGAAGGCGCTGGAGATAGATTGGGACCTGGGAATCCAGCAAACATACCTAAGCGAATAGCATGTCACAATAAAACGGGTGCCTTAACCTGAGTGGCTGGCTCGGTCTAGGGATATCAAAGGGATCTTCCCTCAGAGGCCTCCGGGAGGCGGTTTTGAAATTGTCTCGGGGCATCTCGGGGACCTCCTGGAGGCCTCTCGGGGCCTGATCGGAACCCTTTTGGGGGGCCTCGTCGGGGCCTGATCGAGACCTCTTGGGGGCCTCGTCAGGGCTGGCGGTTTCAGGGGTCATCTTGGGGCGGGGGGGCGCGGACTGCAAGTTCAATTGCCCCCTCTGGGGGGCCCTTTTGTGGCCGTCTGGGGGCTCTCTTGTGGCCGTTTTGGGGCCGTCTTCGGCCGTCTTGGAGGACTCTTGGACCGTCTGGGTGCCCTCTTGAGGGCCCAGTGGGCCGTCTTGGGCGATGCTTGGGGCTTCTTGCGCCATCTTGGAGGGTCGGAAGCCCGAAAAGGCGAGAACTCACATCATCGAAAAAACGAACGCCAATCAGTGATTGTGAGCTCTCGGGGCCCTCTCGGGGGTCCTCTTTGAGCGCTGGTGGGCCGTCATGGGGCCCTCTTGGGCCGTCTGAAGGACACATTGGTGACCTCTTGCACCGTCTGGAGGCGTCTCAGGCTATGTTGGACTGTCTTGGGGCTCTCTTAAATCGTCTTGGAGCCCACTGGGAGGGCCTGGGAGCGCGCCAGGGCCTGCCTGGCCGATTTAAAGTCAGCTGATCACCCTGTCTTCCCGCACGCGGTGCCCCAGCGGTAGTAGTATGTCTAGGCCAGGGCTGCCCCATGGCCTAACGACCACGAAGTCTGTGTGACATCGCACGTAAGGCCAGAGCAGAGATGTTGGCGGAGGGTTTTCATGATGACGTTGGGCCGGGACTTCGCCTCTGCTGCTGCTGCTGCTGCTGCTGCTGCTGCTGCTGCTGCTGCTGCTGCTGCTGCTGCCTGCGGCTGCAGGGTGCTGCAGCCTGCTGCATGTTGCTGCTGCATGTTGCTGCTGCATGTTGCTGCTGCTGCTGCCGCTTGCGGTTGCTCTGTGCTGCTGCTGCTGCTGCTGCTGCCGCTTGCGGTTGCTCTGTGCTGCTGCTGCTGCTGCTGCTGCTGCTGCTGCTGCTGCTTGCCGCGGACTGCTTGCTGCTTGCCGCGGACTGCTTGCTGCTGCTGTTCGCTGATGCTGCCCGAAGCTGCAGGCTGATGCTTCCCGGTACTCCCAGCTAGCGGATGCAACCTGCTGCTCACGAGTGGATGGAGGAGCGAGGTGCGACGAGCAACGAGCGCGGAGTCACAGGGTCGAGGAGGGAGGTGGGAGAGAAGCGAGGGGCGAGCAGAGATGAGCAGGGAGCGGGTAAGGGGAGGAGAGGCGGCCGATGAGGGAGGAGAGGGGGGAGAGGGAGGGGGCGCGGGGGCCAGCAGACGAGAGGGAGGAGCAACTGGCCAGCAGAGAGTAGCGAGGAGGAGCGAGGAGAGAGAAGCCAGGAGCGAGGAGAGAGAGAGAGAGAGAGAGTGAGAGAGAGAGAGAAACAAAACACACACACACACACACACAGAAAGAGAGAGAGAGAGAGAGACGGGAAGGGAGGAATCCAGGGGGAGAGAGAGAAGAGGGCGTCGTGTGCCCTCGCGGTGGCTCTGATGGGGCCTCTGGGGCCTTCTCGGAGCTCTGCCGGGCCACTCGTGGCCCCATAAGTGGAGCCGAAGCGTGGGGAGCTGTACGAAAACGGCGGCAAACAAAAACAGCAGGGCCCCCCTCCCCTTCCTGCCCCCTATAGCGGGGGCCCGCGGCAGAGACGCCGTGGAGGCTCCATTGGGGGCCACCTCGGCGCCACCTCGAGGTCCCTTGCGGCGCTCTGGGGCCTGCCTCCCTCCTCCCAGCCCTCGACTGCACGCAGTGGTGACCCCTGGGTAAAGGGTGACCTTTGGTGCGCGGCTTCTTGGGGGGCCTCGGGGGGACCACACACGAGCGCGCAAAAAACGCTGCTGCCGCATCTCGCGGCCGGCGATCGGGGGACCCCGTTGGGCCCGCACCGGAGGCCACTCCAGGCGAAAGGTCACTCTGGCGTGCACGTGCGGCCGCGTCCCTGCCTCTGCCCTCCGCATGTCTGCGCGTCGGCGCACGCTGCTCCTCCCCAGCCGCTCCTCCTCCTCCTCCTCCTCCTCCTCCTCTTCCTCCTCCTCCTCTTCCTCGTCCTCCTCGCCCTGGCGCGCCGAGAGTGGCGCGGGGCAGAGCTCTGGGCCGTCCCGCGGCCCGGCGAGGGCCTGCGGAGGCCGCAGCGGGCCACGCGTGCGTCTCTTCGGTCGGCGGCGCCTCGGACCCCAAGCCGCGGTCGTGTGGCCACGGGCAGACTGGAGAAGGCGCAGTCGCGGTGGCAGCAGAGACGGCCAAGCACCCGTCCTCGGGCTTGCGCCGCGCGACGTAGGGCTGCTGGGATGACCGTGGGGGTTCCTGAGTGGACAGGGGGGTTGTGAGTGGATGCCAAGGTGGGTCATGTGTCATATCTGGCCCAATCTGGCGCATCAGTGGGTCACAAGGTCCCCGAGTGGCTCTCGGGGGTTAGATATCTCCGCTAAGTGCGCGGAGCCCACTTAGTCCGGATCGTGAACCCCCTCACAAGCTACTTGGGGCACCCGTGGCCCAGTTGTAAGCCAGGGTGGGCCAGATTTGACCCACCTTGGCATCCACTCGTAACCCCCCCATCCACTTAGAACCCCCCACGGCCATCCCAGTGGGGAGGCCCGGCTGTACACATCTGGGAAACGCCTGGCGGCCCTCGGGCCCTCTCCGGGCTGCTCGGGGCGCTGCCGCTGGTCGGTTTCCTGGGCTCCCTAGTCTCGCCGGAGGCCTCTGCGACGGCTGGGGCGCCCGCTTCATCCGGGAGCCTTCTGGCGTGGGGGGGCTGGGATGCAGAAGGGATCACATCGGGCTCCAGCTTCGCCTCCCGCATCTCGCTGAGCAGCGACAGGGCCCGCTGCCACTGCTCGCCCTTCCCGCACGCGCTAATCCCAGCGTTGTAACTAACTAGGGCTGACCCGTGGCCTACCAGCCACCGGATCTGTCCGAGATGGCACGTGGGGCCATGGCAGATGTTGCCCAAAAGACTTTCTGGATGACGTTGGGCCGAGACTTCGCCTGCGCTGTTGCTGCCTGCAGCTGCAGGGTGCTGCTGCATGCGGTATTGTTGTCGCTTTGCGAACGTTGGCTGTGTGCTGCTGCTGCTTGCTGCGGACTGCTGCTGTTCGCTGTTGCTACTTGAGGCTGCAGAGTGCTGTTTCTTGGTGCCCTTGCCAGCTGACGCAACCTGGCATTCGTGAGTGGGCCGAGGAGCGGGGAGTCAGGGTCGAGGGTGGGAGGAACGCGAGGGGCGATCAGCGAGTAGCAAGGAGCAGGGAGCAAGAAGGGAAGCAGCGGTCGAAAAGAGCAGAGAGAGAGAGAGAAGGATAGAGAGAGAGAAGGAGGGGTAGAAAGAGAGAGAGAGAGAGAGGCGTGGAGGGATGAGGAAGAGCCAGTAGTCAAGAGTAAGAAGGGAGGGGTCAGGATAGAGGTGGGAGGAGCGAGGAGGAGTAAGACGAGAGGAGCCAAGAGCGAGAAGAGAGAGGCGAGGAGCGACGAGAGCGGCGAGGAGCGAGGAGCATGGAGCGAGCAGGGAAAGAGGGAAAAATGCTAAGAGGCCAGCACACGAGTGCCTCAAGGACCTTGGCGCCTGTGTGTGGCCGAACCTCTGGTCTGCACTTGGGTCGCCGCTGGGGCTCTCTCTTGGGTGGCCGGCGCGGCCCCAGAGCTCTCAGCGAGGTTTTCCCTCGTAAGCCCCCTCCTCCTCCTCCTCCTTCCTCCTCCTCCTCCTCCTCCTCCTCTTCCTTCTCCTCCTCCTCCTCCTCCTCCTCCTCCTCCTCCTCCTCCCCTCCTCCTCCTCCTCCTCCTCCTCCTTCTCCTCCTCCTCTGCTGGCCATCGCTCGGACGTCCATTCACTGTGTTTTTTTGGCTTCGTGCGTGGTTTTTTTGCCAAATGATCAAGGATGCTCCTCGATGGCCCCCGCCGAAGGAAAAATGCACACGTCCGAGCGATGCCAAGGTGTGTGCTGGGGACGGCCTGCGCGCAGCACGCAGCGTACGGCGACCGGAGAGGGCGCCACGCGGACTGGCAAACAGGCCAGTCGGTGAGGCGCGCCCCGCTGGTGGGGTGCACACCTCGGAGAATCAGGCTTATCCGACGGGCTCTCTCGTCGCCTGCTGGGCCCTTCAGCGGCCCCTTGCACTCTTCCCCGAGAGAGCGGAGTCTGCAGCGTGTCGGGGCCCTCGCGGGCCTGCTGTGACCCTCGTGCGGGCCTCCTGCCGCTTCCATGGGGGCTTCTCCCCTGCCAGTCTCCGGGGCCATCTCTGTCCGGAGGCTGCGAAATTCCAGTGGCAGTTTCCCCTCTCGGGGCCCTCCTGGGTCCCTCTTGGGGCCATCATGGGCCGTCTTGGGTCCCTCTTAGGCCGCCTTGAATCCCTCTGGGCTGCCTTGGGGCCCTCTTGGGGGCCTGTTGGGCCGCCTTGGGGTGGTATTAAGGGCCGCTTGGGCCATCATGTAGCATCGGCAGCCCGACAAGGCGAGAACGTCGAAATCCTTCGAACACCAATCGAGCAACTACTCATTTTGGCTTCGTTGGGCCTTCTTGGGGGGCCTCTTGGAACTTTCTTGGGCCGTCTTGGGGGCCTCCTGGGCCGCGGGGGCCGTCTTGGGCGCCTCCTCGGCGGTCTTCGGGCCCCCGCCGGACCGTGCAGGGAGCGTGGCCCGAGGCCCGCAGGGCGGTGGGAGCCGAACCCCGAGGCGCTTCTCGGCTTCGCA
>CAUYUJ010016431.1:167693-214820 GCA_963575745.1 Prorocentrum cordatum | reverse complement strand
GAGGAGGCAGCCTACAAGTTGGCCGAAGCTCAGGCCGAGGCCCAGGCCGCCCTCGATGCACTCCAAGTCGCGCGCAAGGGCGGCACGGCTACTCCCAAGACCTCGCAGCAGAACCCGACGTTCAACCTCACCAGCCTCCCCGAGGACGGGGACATATCCATCGAAGCGGGTTCGGCGTTCGATCTCCAAGGTCTCGACATCGACGACAGCGACCGCCAAGCATGGGAATCCCTCCAGCAGCGCTTCGCCACGGAGCTCAAGGCCAAGGTCACCGAGCTCTTCGGCAACACCGCCAGCCGCATCAGCCAGCTCCGCGCAGAGGCCAGCACCATGCGCACGCGCTTCGCCTCCAAGCGACAGCGGTCCGATGAGGACGGCCATGCCCGAGAGGGAGGTGGACCAAAGCCCGCCGCATCGGCGGCAGCAGGCGAGCCCCCAGCGCCAGCCGCAGCAGACGCTGGTGGCTCTGCGGCCTCTTCGCCAGCGGCGCCAAGCGAGGCCGCACCTGCTGCTGGCGCTAATCCTGACGGCAGCTTGGCCGAGCAGCCTGTTCCAGCGATCAACAAGGACCCCGACCTCGAAGACAAGGCACAGAAGATGCTCAGCCAGCTGCGCAAGCCTACTGCGACCGCCGTGGCTGGAGCCCAGCAGTCTCTTTAGCCGACTACTACCCCATCCTGGACGGATTGGTGCGATGGGACGCCTACCGTCACAGACCAAGATCTACGACAACCCACAGATCATCAACACAATGGACGCAGTCCTCGACCCGTTCGACGAGCTGGCCGAGTTGGACGCCCACATCGGTTTCGCAGCCGCAACGCAGTACGATACCGCCCCACCCGAGACGCTGTCCTCGGTAGGGGGCGATGAGGCGGCGCAGGCCGTCGACACAGTGACATGGGACCCAGGGCAGCCGCAGCGCGCCGCGCTTGCCGACCCTGATGCCGCTCCGCCCGAGACGCTGTCCTCGGTAGGGGGCGATGAGGCGGCACAGGCCGTCGATACAGTGACATGGGATCCAGGGCAGCCGCAGCGAGCCGCGCGAGCCGTCCCTGATGCCGCCCCGCCCAAGACGCAGTCCTTGGTAGGGGGCGATGGGGTGGCGAAGGCCATCGACTCGACCGCAGCGGAAGGCACATGGAAGCCTAGCAGGCCGACACCCGACCCCACACCCGCCCACCAACACAAAGGCCTTATGAATCCCACGCCGTCAGACCACTCCCTGTTCTTTTCCAACATTACACAGTGGGGGCCGCAGTCGGAGAAATGGCTGGCAGGGCCAGGCAAACAGTATCAGATGGTGGCATTCGTTGAAACTCACATCTCGCATGGTAAAGCCCCTCTCATTTACGACAAGCTAGCAGCGGATGGTTGGAGGATATCATCCACTACAGCCACGCCGACCAGCAGATCCGAAGGAGACAACACGGGTGGCGAGATGATCCTATCCAGGTACCACGTCCAGGCCACGACCTTCAACCACCTCCGCGACCTGGCCATCTCCCAGCGCAAGCCCGACCCGTTCCGCGGCTTCATGCCTATGGTTTGGCATAGGCGCTCTGGCAATCTAGTTGTTATTGCAGCGTGCCTCGAACCCCACAGACAGATCGAGGGAGCTGTTCACGAGAAATTACTATCTCTGGGAGCTTTCGTTACTATGCTCACTGACCCGTGGATCATCCTGGCCGATTGGAATATGACACCTGAGCAGCTTGCAGCAACAGAGTGGCCCGCCAAATGGAATGCTACCATTGTGCGAGCGCCTGGAACCGCCACGTGCGACAAGGGACAGGGTCTCACGCTCGACTTCGCATTGGTCAAGACTGGCATCGAGCACACGTTCTCCATTCGCCAATGCCCCACCGTCCCCTGGGCCACCCACGTGGGCCTTGAAGTTCGAGCAGGCAGCGCAGACCCCTGGTGGTATCAGTCGATCAATACCCCTAGGGCATTCCCCACAGTGGACAGACCCAGGACCCCACCAGACCCTGACAGCAAGACCGCCATCAAGAAACGTAAAACAGCAGAAGCTCGAGCAGAACGCCTACGCGATCTACCTCCTGAACTCCAACAAGCAGCTGCACAACTCCAGCCACAGGACGAGCCAGCAGCACAGGAGCCCATCCCGTACGCTATCCCGAGCGACCTCTGGGAGGTACATTGTCAGCAAAAAAAACACACAAGAATAAAAAAACACAGAATAAAATAAATAGGAAAAAAAGAAATAATAAAACAAAAATAAAAAAAAAAAAAAAAAAAAAAAAATATAAAAACAATAATAAAACGAAAAAAAAACTAATACATTAGACAAAAAAATTAATAAATCGTCCCCCCTCGTTGTAATCCCACACCCGCGCGCATTTCGTGTACACCCACTGGCCACACGAGGCCGACGACCTCAACCGCCAGTACGCCAAATGGGTCACGGCGCTCGAGAACACCATGATCAGCCATCACCAGATCGACCCCAAGGAAGCCGCAGCCTTCACAGGCCGAGCCCAAGGCTACCAATTGTCTTGGAAGAAGACGGCCGCCGCCCCAGGCCGTGTACACGTTCATGATCCACAGTCGGAATGGTGGGCAATCACGCTCACCCTCATCAAGCGCTACGCAGCGCTCCACGACAAGCCCAAGCACGCAGCGCTCATGCACCAGCAGGCCTCCATCATCCAGCAGCGCGCGGACCATTTCAACACTCACTTCCATGACCTCCAGTTCGAGAAGGACGAAGACACCATCTTCCGCTGGTTCGCTCTTGTCTGGGCCCCGCAGTTGGACAAAGAAGACACCGACGACCTGGTCACTATTACCGCTACTTGGGCCTCCAGAGCGCTCACCGCAGCCCTCGCCAAGTCTAAGAGGGCTTACGGAGCTTGGCTCGCCAAGCAATGGAAACACCGCCCTGGAGTACTACATGCCCATGTCAAGCCCGCGCCCGTACGCCACATCGAGGCCTACACGACCAACCAGACCATAGCCGACCCCACCGTTATCATGGACAACAAGAAGCAACAATGGCAACAAGTATGGCAGGCCACCGAGACCCCCGACGACATCCTACAGGCGCTGACACTGGCAAAGGCAGCAGCCGCTCGACAACCACTCGAGCCCATCACAGCCGACATCGTACACCGTTTCCACGGCCGCATGCCACCCAGCAAAGCCCATGGAGTTGACGCCCTTGGACCTCGCGGCCTCCATCGACTACCAGAACCAGCAGTCGAAGCCTATGCTGACATCCTCAACGCAGTTGAGCATGCAGGCATCTGGCCACTACAAATCTCAGGCACTATTGCAGCCCTCGCAGCCAAGAAGTCTGGAGGTGACAGGGTCCTCGGCATGCTACCGCACATGGCCAGACTCTGGTCTCGCATCAGATCGACTGCGTCTACATCCTGGACCCAAGGCCTGGACGACTTCTGGACTACAGCCATCAAAGGCTCCTCAGCACTCCAGGCCGCTCTACATAGAGCCTTATTAGACGAGACAGCCTCAGCACTTGGCGTACAGTCAGCCACATTGCTATTAGACATCCAGAAATTCTACGGCAATATCAAGCTGGCCAACCTCATCATGGTCGGCCTCAACTGCGGATTCCCCCCCATCATTCTTCTACTGGAAGTACAGCTATACCTGGCGCCCAGATTCTTGCGCAGTCGACAATGGGTCAGTATGCCTATCTTCGCCTCCAAAGGCATCATCGCAGGCTCCCCGCACGGCACGACCCTGGCAAGACTTATTTTACTTCCTATTATACGGCAAGCCCAAGCTCAGGCAGAGCTAGCCCAGATGTGGACCTTTGTTGACGACACGGTCCTTCGAGTCGAAGGAGTCCTACGCACACTGCTGAAGCACCTCCCCAGCGCAGCTAAGACGCTCTGCGACGGTCTGAAGGAGTTCGAGCTGCCCATCTGTGACAAGACGGTCCTCATTGGCTCCACACCCAAGGTCCGCAAGTTGCTAGCTAAGAAGCTGCGGCTGTACGACATCCCAGTCACTGCGACCGCCACGGTCGTCGACCTCGGAGTTGACGCGGCCGCGGCTACACGACGGGTACAAGCCAAAGCCAGGAAGCGACAGAGCTCGGCCGCAGCTAGGTTTCGCAAGATACACCGACTACGGAGCACTGCCCTGCAGGCTCGAATCTCAGCAGGACTCTGGCGTACTGGAGCTCTCCCCGAAGGGGTATTCGGTCACCAAGTGCACGGCCTCGCTCGGCACGCTCTACTACGATGGCGGCGCCAGGCCGCTATTGCAGCCACGGGAGCAGCAGCGGGCCGATGCCTCACCTCCCTCCTGGGCGCCACCTTCGACGGCATGGACCCAGGAGCTTCCCTCAGGATCGAATTCATCGAGGCGTGGCTACAGCGTTGGATACGGCACCCGAGCACGCACGCCAGGATTATCAGAGCATGGCCAAGGATCAAGACCACCCTGCTAGCCGCGGGCCCCAAGCTGTGGTGCAGGGTCAAAGGGCCCACTGGCGCGGCCATCGCGGCCTTGCTGGAGGCCAGCTGGGACCCGACTACAGCTACTACGTGGAGACGCACGAAGGACGGCTACATCGAGGAGTGGAACCTTCCCCCCGCTGATGACCCTGATCTCCTCGACGCCGACATCCACGCAGTATTGCAGGACCTCAGCGAGGATTTGCACAGGCTCATCTGGACTCAGGCCGCTACGCATGACCATGGTGACACGCTGGCTGGAGGCGCGGACATGGTCACCATACGCATCGAACAAAGGAGGTTCCTCGCAAACGGAGATTTCAGCGATTGGGCCCTCAACAACACCGTCATCAGTGGTGGACAATGGACCAGGGACCGCCTCTACAACGCGGGCTACCAGATCGACAAGAACTGTGACCGATGCAGTGCAGGAGTACCTGAGACCTTGTTTCACCGAGTGTGGCAGTGCGAGGCGAATGTGGGACCTGATTTTGAGGCCAGTGACAAACTACTACCGCGAGCCGTGGCGGGAGCCAATGCTGACCCTGCCCTTTGGCTCCGTGGCATCCCCTCTGTCGCTCTCACTACGCCCGCGTTCGAGCCATTGACTGGGAGGGACGGGTGGGAGTTTGTTGGTGCGGTGCGGGAGGGGTTGCCGTCATGGGAAGAAGCTCGTAACGCTGAGGGCGAGTTATTTCTTTTCGGCGACGGGTCTGGAGGCGCATTTTCCGACGACGTCAGGCGACGCCGTGTTGGTTCTGGCCTCGCGGCCCTCAGATGGGACCCTCCCTCGGCCTCCTGGACCCTCCACGCGGGCCTCCTCGCCCCCCTCCCAGGCCCCCGCCAGACTGTCCCAAGAGGCGAATTGCATGCGTTTTGCTTGGCACTGGAGACGTGCCACCAGGAGTTTACGTTTGTTACCGACCATCTAGCCCTGCAGCGCGGCTGGCAGAATGGCAGATGTCTCCGACCTGGCAGCCTCAGAGGCAAGAATAAGAATGGAGATCTCTGGCTGAGAATTCGGCACCTCGTGCAAGATCGATCTGGCGGCGGCGCCTCTGTCACGGTGCTCTGGACCCCTTCTCACGCCGATCCCCTCACGTTGCATGGCTTCCAAAAATTTCTGGCTCTCGGCAACCAGCATGCCGACGAGCTTGCGGGAAGAGCGGCCCACAAGTCGGCCACCCTCGCCCTCCCGCCCGTCCCCAGGACCGATGAATACGACGCTATCGCTGCCATCGTCCGACAGAGAGGGCGACTGATTCTACGTACCTTAGGCAAGAATTCGGACCCCCGAGGGCAGTGGCCAGAGAGGCAACCCCACCAGGAGGCTGCCCCGCGCTCGCAGTTGCAGACCGCGATCGCGGCTTCTCAGCACAAATTCGAGCGCTGTGCAGACAAATGGAGATGCCCTGCCTGCCTCATCATCGTTGATGCTTGCCACGTTATTCCAGCTGCCGCCACTGAATGTGTACCGCCTAGCCCCCTCCCCGAGTTCGCCGCGTGTGGTGAAGTGCTGTGGTCGAGGGGACCCCGTGTGATCAGTGGCAAGTTGATCCACCCCTCCCACACTTTGGCCACCATCCCCAAGTGGCAATTGTTTCTGTGTTAAGTGCGGCCACACTGCCACGCACCAAGTTAAAAGCCTTTTTTTGCCGTGCCCTCTCTCCCACCAAGTCGGAGAGCGCAGGGCCATGGGACCCACTGGCAAAGGCCTCGAGAACCTCAGCAGGATCAAGCGAGGCCTCCACCCGTCCAGAACGGGTCCCAGCAAGTCTGTGCTAGAAGCCTTGCACCTTTCGGCAGCCGAAGCCGCGATCGGTTCCTACGCGGCGGGAGCTGCCTCTGAGTAAATTGCGAGGCCAGGGGGGCCTGTCGCGGTGGGCCGTGGGATGTCGCCCCCCACGGCCCTCCGAGAAAAACTGGATGGCCCCCCTGGCGTCTCTGGGTTCCGAACGGACTACGTCCGATTGCTCCACTCCACTCCTCCTCCTCCTCCTCCTCCTCCTCCTCCCCCTCCTCCTCCCCATCCTCCTCTTCTTCCTCCTCCTCCTCCTCCTCCTCCTCCTGCTCCTCCCCCTCCCCCTCCCCGTCCTCCTCCTCCTCCTCCTCCTCCTCCTCCTCCTCCTCCCTCCTCCTCCTCCTCCTCCTCTCCCCCTCCCCCCCCTCCTCCTCCCCCCCTCCTCCTCCTCCTCCTCGTCCTCCTCCTCCTCTCCTCCTCCTCCTCCTCCTCCTCCTGCTCCTCCTGCTCCTCCTCCTCCTCCTCCTCACCCTCCTCCTCCTCCTCACTCCTCCCCCTCATCCCTCATCCTCATCCTCATTACCTCATCCTCATCCTCCTCCTCCCCATCCTCCTCCCCCTCCTCCCCCTCCTCCCCCTCCTCCTCTCCTCCTCCTCTCCTCCTCCTCCTCCTCCCCCTCCTCCTCCTCCTCCTCCTCCTCCTCCTCCCCTCCTCCTCCTCCTCCTCCTCTCCTCCTCCTCCTCCTCCCTCCTCCTCCTCCTCCCCCTCCTCCCCCTCCTCCTCTCCCCCCTCCTCCCCCCCCCTCACACCCTCGTCATCCTCCTCCCCCTCCTCCTCCCTCCTCCTCTCCTCCCCCTCTCCTCCCTTCCCTCCTCCTCACTCCGCCTCCTCCTCCTCCTCCTCCTCCTCCATCCTCCTCCTCCTCCCCTCCTCCTCCTCCTCCTCCTCCTCCTCCTCCTCCTCCCTCCTCCTCCTCCTCCTCCTCCCCTCCCCTCCCCCCCTCCTCCCCCCTCATCCTCCCGCCCCCCTCCTCCTCACCCTCGTCATCCCATCCCCTCTTCCATCCTCATCCTCCTCCCCCTCCTCCTCCCCATCCTCCTCCCCTCCTCCCCTCCTCCTCCTCCTCCTCCCCCTCCTCCTCCTCCTCCTCCTCCTCCTCCTCCTCCTCCTCCTCCTCCTCCTCCTCCTCCTCCTCCTTCCGTCTCAGACGCCGCTGCCTCCGCCGAGACCTTCCTCGGGGAGGGGACCGGCCTCGCGGTGCGCGTCGCGCAGCCCCACGAGCCGGTGGTCGAACTCCGCGGGCGGCCAGGCGGCGACGAGCCGCGGGGGCCCGGGGTCCTCGGCGGGGCGGCGTGCCCAGACCTGGCCACCGGAGGGGGGGGGGCAGCAGGAGGAGGAGGGAGCTCGAGGAGGAGGGGGGGGGGCAGGAGGAGGGAGCTCGAGGGGGTAGGGATCGGGGGGAGGGAGGCTGGAGGAGATCGAGGCAGGGGGAGGGCGAGTGGGAGAGGAGGAAGAGGAGAGAGTATGGGAGGGGACGGGCGCAGGAGGAGAGAGGCGGCAGGCGGAGGAGGAGGCGAGGCGAGGGGTGCAGGGGGGGGGGACAGGACGGGAGAGGGCGGGTGTCGAGAGGATGCGCAGGATGCAGCGCAGGGGGCTGTGCGGCCGTGCCGTGCTGCCAGAGCCAGGGACGGCTGACGCTCTTGCAGCTGAGCAGTCTCGCAGCAGCCTCGAGCGGGCATGCGGCGTACGGATGCACCAGGCCGAGAGGAGAGCGCTCTCTGCGCCCAGACCCGCAAGCCTTCAGCCACAGCCTGGCGCCTCAGGGAAGGCGCCCCGTCTCGCCTCGCCATTTCGCAGACAGGGTGGGGAGATCCCCTCCTCCTCCTCCTCCTCCTCCTCCCTCCTCCCTCCTCCTCCTCCTCCTCCTCCTCCTCCTCCTCCTCCTCCTCCTCCTCCTCCTCCTCCTCCTCCTCCTCCTCCTCCTCCTCCTCCTCTTCCATCTCGCTGCTTCAGGGAACGGAGACCATCTGGTAGGAGATCAAGTCCAGAAGCGGCGAATAGCGTAAGGATTGCCAATCGGCACATGCTCTCGGCCAGAGTGTCGATCCCCACACCCCCACCCCACACGCAGTGCTCTTTCAAGCTGGGACGACCTTCGCAGGGGCCCACGTGCACGCAGTTCCTGGCCTTTGATTGGCTGAGTGGGGCTCCTCATCGCCCACCTCCCCTTCACACCCGCATCGCAGATGAGTCCTGGCTGCCAAAAGGACATATTCATCTTGTTTGATCTGAGGCGCTGACACACACACACACACACACACGCTGCGAGTAATCCAGACTCCCTGCAGGGAACAAATAAGGTCGAGGGCAGGGGGGAGGGATAGAGAGAAGGAGGGGGACGGGGGGAGGGAAGGAGAGAGGGCAGGGGGAGAGAGCGTCCTGAATGGAGGGAGGGACAGAACAAGAGGAGGGAGGGAGGGAGGGAGAGAGGGAAGGAGGGAGGGAGGGAGGGCAGGGAACCTCCTGTTCCTGCTCCGCCGCCTCCTCCTCCTCCTCCTCCTCCTCGTCCTGCATCCTTCTTCCATCTAAATAACTTCTCCCTGTCGCACCCCGAGGCCGATCCAATAGGCGGGCCAGGCGTTTCGCCGCGACGTTTCGCCTGATACGTCCTCATTATTATGTCTTTTTGCAACAGTTTCACGGATGAAAGGCGGGTCGCTTCCAAAATGTGGCTCTCGCCGTAGCGCCGCGCAGAAAGTTCGCAAACATTGCACGGATGGGGGGCGGTCCATTTTCAAAATGTGGATCCCGCCGTAGTGCCGCACACATTCGCTCACGGATGGAGGGTGAGGCTCTCGCCTTAGCGCCGCGCACACTCATGCAACAGTTTGCAAGAGTTTCACGGATGGAGGGCGGACCGTTTTCCAAATGTGGCTCTAGCCGTAGCGCCGCGCACATTCGTCTGCAGAGTTTGCACCAGTAACAAGAATTCTCATGGTTAGCATCCGATAAATGACGTCTTGGCATGATGGTGGAATGTCAGGGCGCAACAATTAGCTTGATTCGCGGAGTTGAAGTCCCAGGCATGGTGTTCTGGCATGATTCAGAATCGTCCAGACGCAACAATAATGGTGATTCGCGGCGCTGGCGTCCAGGGAACGGTGTTCTGGCACAGTGCTGAATTCTCAAACGGTTGTCTTCCAACGGCGAACTTTCCTCAGTGGAATCGAACCCTTGCAGGGGCCCATGCAAGAGGGAACTTGGAGGGAGGGTGTGTTGCAATGCCATTGAAGGGTTTGGGGTTTGCTCTGGCCCTCGTCCTGCTCCTCCTCCTTCTTCTCCTCCTCCTCCTCCTCCACCTCCTCCTCCACCTATCCGCCACGCATAGATTTCTCTGTACCCCCGAACCTGCACAATGACAGCGGGTGGTCGGCTGCCTGGCTGGAAGCTGAAGGTCATGCCGACGTCCTGGGCCCCTTCCTTTTCATCAACAAACTGTCTCAGAGATCTCTTCTCCTCCTACTCCTGCTGCTGCTGCTGCTGCTCCCACTCGTTTTCCTCCTCCTCCTCCTCCTCCTCCTCTCCTTCCTCCTCCTCCTCCTCTTCCACCTCCTCTTCCTCCTCCTCCTCCTCCTCCTCCTCCTCCTCTCCTCCTCCTCCTCCTCCTCCTCCTCCTCCTCCTCCTCCTCCTCCTCCTCCCCCTCATCCTTCGCCACCTAATCTTCATTATCATTGTCATCCTCCCCCCCCTGCATCACCATCGTCATCAACATCAACAGCAGCATCACCACCACCGCCACCGCCGCCACCATATATCATCAACATCCGCATCATCGTCGTCATCATCATATTCACAATGACAATCGTATCAGCCAGCGCTGACCCCAAATAGATAGGAGGACAGGAGGAGGAGGACAGGAGGAAGACGAGAGGAGAATGGGAGGAGGACGAAAGGAGGACGGGAGCAGGACGGGAGGAGCAAATTCAAGCTAGCGCAATCAAGCAAGCTGAAGCAAGCAAGCGCAAGCGAACACGAACAAGCAAGCAAGAGCCAGCGATAAAGTGCAAGCAAGCAAGGGCAAGCATGAGCAAGCAAGCGATAGCAAGCACGCAAGGACAAGCAATCAAGAGCACGCAAGAGCAAGCAAGGGCTAACGACTCATATGGGACCCATAAGAAGCCATAGGACTCGCCATTGGAAATAGTTGGGGGGGCCATTGGAAACAGGGGGGTGCCAATAGCAAAATGGGGGCAGGGGGGGGCATTGGAACTCACGGGGGGTGCCATTGGAACGGGGGGGGGGGGCTAAAGACCATTTACGTATGATGAACTAGGACTCCCATAGGTCAAGCCTATCTGGAGAATTGACATAGGCATAGGCATAGGCGTAGGCATAGGAGCTATGGGGGGGTATAAGCATAGGCATGGGCATTCGGGGGGGGGTATCGGAATTAGGGTGGGCAACGTACCAAATAGTATGGTTTGGGGTTAGAACTCCGATGGGGCAAGCCTATTAGGAGAAGCATCACCATTCTCATCATCATCAGCCGCAACATAACCATCGTCAGCATCATCAGCAACCTCATCGTTCCTGTTCACCTCTCCGTCCTCCCTCCCCCTTCCCCCTTCCTCACCATCCTCACCATCCTCTCTCTTCGTGCACGTCCCTTTTATTCGGTCCCCCCCTTACCAGCAGCAGTGCGATAGGTGGCGCAACCTATGTGGAACAAACTATGTGGTACAATATACGTGGTGCCGCTTATGGTGCACAACATATGCTGCACCGTCAGTCGGCAATGTGTTATGCCTACCTATATGTATATAACGTATATATACACGCTTCTATATGTATGGTGTGCTGTGCATGTGGTGTCATCTACGATATGCGACCTGTGACGAGCAATATGTGTGGTGCGATCTGTATGGTGCAAGCTATGTGCTGCAATGGTGTCCGTTCGTTGCCGGCCCCAGCGATTCTGAAATGTTTGCCGGAAGCCGATGCATATCTCTCTTCCTCCTCCCCCCCCCGCTTCCTCCTCCTTCTCCGCCTCCTCGTTTTTTGATGGTTGGATGGTGGCTGGAAATCACCAGAGGGGTTCTATTGGAAGGGAAAGCGCCACAAAGGGATTCCATTGGAAAGCCTCACAGCGGGACCCCCCTGGAAAGCACCACAGCGCATTCTATTAGAAGCCTCGCGCCAGGAACGATTGCAGCGCGACAGGGGTCATTTGGAACGCACAACCAAAGAATTCGATTGGAAAGCCTCACAACAGGCATCCTTTGCAAAGCACCACAAAAGGATTCGATTGGATTGGAAAGCGCCGCAAAATGGATTCGATGGGGAAACTCCTTCACGATCTCTCCACATTCCCTAATCGGAAGAAAGCTGAAGTGCCAACGGCCCAACGCGTGAGGTGGAGAGGGGTTGGGGTCGATGGGTGCAAGCCAACCCAGCCAGCCACGGTTGGCCGGCACTCTCACGCGACGCCCCGCCTGTTCCCTCGGCGGTGTTCTGGGGAGGTGGAGGGCAAACTACACGCAGACAATCACGCAACATCAGTAACTCGAAGTGCAAGTGTACCTGGAGAGGCTCACGCAACATCCAAAATGCGAATGCCAAGTGTACCTGGAGAGACTCGCCCCGTCCTTTTCCCCCCATACCAATCAAGATTGTATGGCTGGGAAAACTCCTTCACGATCTCTCCACATTCCTTAATCGGAAGAAAGCTGAAGTGCCAACGGCCCAACGCGTGAGGTGGAGAGGGGTTGGGGTCGATGGGTGCAAGCCAACCCAACCAGCCACGATTGGCCGGTACTCTCACGCGACGCTCCACCTGTTCCCATTGTGGCGACCGCGGAGAAGCACCCATTGCAGGCGATCCCCAACCCAGAACCCGAAATCCCACGGGATGACATGACTATGGCGGAGGACAACGAAAGAGAAGATGGATGACATGAAGCATATTTACTCCTGCCCTCACTCCGAGTCGGAATGGTCAATCACTAACCGCGAATTCGCTGCGTCTTCTAACTGGCTCGTGCGCAAGTATCGCACGAAAGCTGCGCTCCGCCAGTCGCCCGCAAGAAGGAGCACGGACAGGCTTCCCCCAGCGTCCAGAATATCTCTCGCCACCCCCCTCCGAAGGCAATGGGTGCCCAATGAACCGCCGTCTGGGATGCCCGCTGCAGTGGCGTGCCTTCGGAAGTCATTCACGAACTGACCTCGGGTCTTGGTGAACATCGATTTTCTCTTTTCCGTTGCAGCCACGGCCAGTGCCTTCTTCATCCACTGGTAGGCGCACAGCAAGCGCCCCGAAGAAGCGCGGCAGCACATTCGACGGAGCGTGGTGGGCGCACGAAGGTGTTTGCGCTTGTTTAACACAACCACCACTTCCCCGGCAGCGCAGGAGACCGCAGAGCGCCCACCGTGGATCTGGAGAGGGATGGCCTCTGACGGCGCCCTCAGCAAGAGCAGGCGACTCACAGCGATCAGCGCGGCCTGCTCGATATCTCCCTCTTCCTCGGCTGCGCGGATAAGCATCCTCGCGCAGGGCGCCTGCGCAGCCAAGCGTGGCTTGGGTGATGGGGCAGCCTCCCGCGCTCCGCGCCGGACCTGCTACAGCGCGCTGGTGCCCAGTCATTTGGCAAGCGATGAAAACGGTGCGCCCACCTGAGATGTTTCAGGTAAGTGCAGAATGTGTCACCACTAGCAAACACGCTTGCGAAGCACAACGCTGCCTCTTCCGAGGCGGGGAAGTGGGGCCGAATAACCCCATGCCCACGATAATAACGCCCCCCCCTTAAGTCGTTAGAGTTTTTTATCGTCGACCAATAAGAGTTTGGTCGGGGGCGCGGGGGCGCGGAGGCCGAACTTCATTATCACGGGAAAAGTTCGCCATCGAGGTTACTTCCTTCTCATGTTTAGATAACGACATCAAGAGAAGCGAACGCGTTGTGTCAGGATGTCTCAAGCGAAACCATTGTCCGTCTGTCTCTTTGTAGTTATTTCTGTCTCTCTTTCTTTCTTTCTCTGTCTCTCTCTCTCTCTGTCTCTCTATCTCTTTCTCCTCCTCCCTCTGGCGCCCTGAACTTGTTTATCGCTGGGGTTGATTATCCTGGGAAAACGAGGCGCGCGAGCTACCCTGCACGAGCAGAAGCAAATTTCAATTTTCATCAAGCGTTTACAAATTAAATCTAATAAGTTTGAAACTTTGGATTTGTGCGATCTCCTTCTCCTCTCCTCCTCTTGCTCTTTCTCCTCCTCCTCCCTCAAGGATGTCTCGAGCGAAACCGATGTCCTCCTGTCTCTTTGTAGTTATTTATGTCTTTCTTTCTTTCTTTCTCTGTCTCTGTCTCTCTCTCTCTCTCTCTGTCTCTCTATCTCTTTCCCCCCCCCCCCCCGGCGCCCTGAACTCGTTCGTCGCCGGGGTCGATTATCCTGGGGAAACGAGGCACGTGAGCTACCCTACACGAGCATGTAAAACAAATGTTCATCAAGCGCTTACAAATTAAATCTAATAAGGTTTAAACTTTGGATGTTTGCTATCTCCTTCTCCTCTCCTCCCCTTGCTCTTTCTCCCCCTCCTCCCCCCTCAAGGATGTCTCAAGCGAAATAAGCAATAATTTGAAGATGTCTCAAGCGAAACAGACAAACATTTCGAGGATGTGTCAAGCGAAACAAGCCTGTCGTTGAGGATGTCTCAACCCAGACAATCCTCAATATATCTTTGGCTTTTTCCCCTTGATATCTCTGTATGCTGGCTTTGGCGGGCAACTTTTATTCTCCCCGAAAACCCCGAACTTTACTATCCCTGGGGGGTTATTCCCCGAGGTTTAGGGTTACAGGCAGCATCGCAACATGCCGCCCGGCACCTAATGCCGGTCATGTACGTAGGAAAGGATTCTTTGATTGCCTGTGTCATGAATCTCTGCGCCTGTTCGGCCAAGATGTCCAGTGCGTTCTGAGATGCTGCGCTCGGAACGCGAATCCTCTTACGGGGGCCCCCTGCCGCAGCCAGGTCCCCCAAGCCAGTCTCTGCCATGCGGCTCGCAAACGTCACCCTGTTGAGGGCGGCTGCAATCTGGCCCTCTCTCAAGAATTCCCCCAGGCAGCGGGCCACCACCCAACCCGTGCATTCAGTGTCTGGATGAGAAAGTATCCTCCGGAGCCACCAATCGCAGGCGTGCCCCCCTTGGGGCTGCCGATCCTCAGGGGGCGCACTGGTGGACAACAAGGCGTGCCGAGTGGCCTCCTGCGGCGCAACCGGCCTCCCAGATGCTGAAGACGCACCTGGGCCTTGCACTCCAACATCGGTGTGATCCAGCGTGACGGGCCTGAAAGATCCAGGAGCGCAAGCTCTTCTGGTCGCATTCGCGGCAACAGCGGCGTCTGCCCGAGGCTGGTGCCTACTGAGTGTGACCGGCGTGAACGGCTTCATTGCTGCGTGAAGTATTCGGGCCAAGCGTTGCTGCGGGCGGTACGCATGCCAACATTAGATCAAGACCTGATCAACCCCCAGGGGGGGCCGTCGCGTGATGTTGCGCGCCATGTACCCTGGCGTTCGGCACGGCTCGTGCCATGCACTTGTTATGCACCCGGCGCCATGCGGCACCCTTGCAACAACCGACGTGTTGTGAAGCGACTCGTGCCGCTCCCAAACTGCCCGATTCGTGGGGCAGTCCAGCTTGCCCTTGGGTTGCAGTGCCCATAGAGATGAACAAACATGAATGCACTGATAAACGATGATGACGAAAATGATTCATAGGACATGAAAGAGGTTAGGGAGAACATTCGGCGCGTGGCTCGTGCCCCGAGCCCTTGAACTTGCGTGCCCCTCCAGACTTCGTGACGACAAGATGGCTCACTGGCGCGAGCCGCGACGCCCGCCTGCCGACGACCGATCGACGATAGCAATGATAGGAGGGGCGGCGGGAAGGACCGATTGCGGGGGGTGGGAATGATGACAAGCATACATTAATAACCACCGTGCTCGTGCCAAGACCCTGCACGTGGAATTGTTCCTCGGGGAACTAACCCATTTGTATCGGGCGCCTCGTGGCCGCTGGGCGCACGTCACCCCGACTCGTGCCGAGGACATATCACGATGCCACGAGGCAAATTTTAAAGCGCCTCGTGGCCCCCCAACGCATGCCAGCGCCGACTCGTGCCGGGTGCGCATGTCCACGCCAGCTGAATTGCGATTGTCTTTCGGGCGCGCTGTCGAACGAATCCAACCTCTGCGCAAAACAAAAGTGCATAGCCATAGGGGGAGGAGAAAGGGGAGGAGACAAGGGGGAAGGAAGACAAGGAGGAGGGAAGAGGGGAGACAGGAAAGAACAAGAAGGAGGAGGGGGTGCATCAATCGAAGTGCTCCCTGATCGTCTTAGTTGTCGCCGCGGCCCCTGCCGGGATTAAGCCAACGGGCGGCTCGCGCCGCTTTCGCGTTTATTCTACAACCCGCCTCGCGGCGGCGTACTAATGACAAGTCTGGCGTGCGAAAGTGGCTCGCGAGGGAAACCATGGCTGGTCCGACCTATTGGCCGCTCCGACCTCTTCGGAAAGCACGTGCTCGCAAGACTCAACGTGCCGCGGCTCGTGCCGCGCCGCCACCACAGACAGACCCGCCTCGAGGCGGACAAGCCAGACCCACGCCCGACTCGAGCCGGGGCGGGCGGACGTTTGGGGTCTACAGACCCTCGCGGCCCACGACAAAACATCCTTTTGCGAGCCGTGCCGCTAGAGGACGACAGCCAAGCTAGCGCCTGGCACACCGCCGCTGCTGCGGCACAGGTGTAGGTGGCACACCGCCAGATTAACCGGCTCTCGCGAGCGGAAACAGGCCCTCGTGGGCCACTACGACAAGCAGAAGGACAATACTCTAGCATGTGTGACGACAGCGATTTTCATGCTAGCAGCAATGCGGGAGAGAGAGGGCCCAGCTCATGCCGGGCGCACAGCCGCTGCAGCGGCCCCGCCGGGTGTGGCGCCCACCCGAATCAACGTGCACATGGGCGCACAACGGGCTCTCGTGAGCCATCGCGACAGCGACCCAGACCTCAACCTTAACAGGTGCGATGACAATGATGGCGGCGCGCGCCGCGCATGAACTGCAAACGCCGCGGGGGCCAGTGCCCTCCGGAGTACAGCGGCGGGGCGCGCCCCGCGCCAGCGACCAGCGCCGCGCAACAGATAGTGGTTACTACCTAACTTCGGCTTTCCTGAACCACAGAGGCAACAACGCGGCCCTCGCGAGCCACTACGACAGCAGTGCGAGCACCAGGCTCTGCTGGAACGACGACAGCGTTCGTGGCAAGCACCTACCATGATCAACAACTGTGCTCCTGTCACTGTTTCTGGCTCTGGCCTCACAACAGTCGCCTGTGCAACTCCGCGCTCTTCAACCACCCGCCAAGATCACCTCTGAACTGTGGCCACTCGAATGTCAGCACCTCCTGAGCGCCACTGCGCAGCAGGGAAGACACTTCATCCCTCGAGGGGCCGTCAGCCAGATTCATCTTCGACGGCGCGTATTCAGCGCGATACAACACAGAACGCTCCGCTAGTTCGAACCACAGCCGGCCCGCGATCAGGGCGAGGTCCTGCTTCTTGGAGCACCCCCGCACTACGCGCGACAAGGCCGCTGAATTGTCGATGAAGTGCACAATCCGGCAATTTGTCAAATCTCGTGGAGACAGCGACACGAGGCCCACTAACGCTGCCAGCAGCTCATAGCCAACAATGTTTGTCTTGCGCGAGGACAACAGTTTACGGGTGCGCCTGGGAAGCCTGCCCCTCAATGACATGATGCGGGAGTCGTGCGTTTGAGCTACTGCACCTACCTGGCCTGTGCGTTCCGCGTCTGTGTACAGAATCACGAGAGGCAGACGAACTGGCCGGAGCAGAGGGATCGCGCGGTGCAGGCCGCTCTCGACGACACCTAAAAACCAATCCAGGGAGAGCTTGATTCGGGGCGTCAGCGCATGCGATCCCGCTTTCTGCTGCTGTGTCCAGATCAACGGACGGGGCAGGGCACGGCCGACCCTGTTGAAGATGTGGGAATTCAGATACTGCAGTCTTCCGCACAACTTCGCCGCGAAGCCTGGGGTGAGCCCCCCAGAGACTAAGACTTGGCGGATGTCATGCGACCATTTCTCAGACTTCTGCCTGTCCAGTGTCCAGTGGGTCTCGCTTTCGCTGTTGCTAATGTGTATACCGAGGAGCACTACGGATGACCCGGAATCGCATTTTGCGGGGTCAAGGCGCCACCCGAGCAGCTCCTCGACCACCTCCTGGAAGACGTTGTGCGCCCACTGCGCCGTGGGGCCAACGCCAGGGATATGCACCCCTGGGCACACCCAGAAAGCATCGTCTACGTACATGAACACAACCAGCATGAACAACCGCAACATGATGCACTGGATAGCTCTTGCTGTCCGGTACCAACCGGCGACGCCACCGAGATTACCGAAAACGTGGGACCACAGCGGCACTGCGAACCACGCTTCCAGAGACGGGTTGTACACCAACGCCCAGCACAGCCACTCGTGCGAGCTGTCGGGCGGCAGCGTCTTGAAGGCAGACTTGAAGTCTGCCTTGCCCACGTGCGGAGCATAGCCGCCGCCCCCGCTTTCCGATACAACCCGGAGAGCTGCCACAAGTTGGTGGAAGTCATCATATTTCAGCTTCTGGGGCATGAAGGCGTACTCGTTGACCTCGTTCTTACGGAAGTTGCGGATCGTCCTGGCCTTAGGCGCTGCCGCGCCCCCGCGTTGTTCCCAGATCCCAAAGGTGTCAACCAAGAGTATCTCGTCGAGATTCACCTGCTCAACGGGGATCGGCGGGCCGGCCCTGCCTTCAGCTACGTCCTTAAGCGTCTGGTCCCAGATCTCAGATGCCAAGGAAGCGTCGGATTCTTCGGAACTTCTGCGCTTCTGGGCCGCCCGCAGCGTCTCCAAGTTCAGGCGGCGGCACTCCTGCTTCAGCTCACTCAGAAGCGGGGGGCCTCCGAGACCGGGCCGGCCCCTACTGCGGGGCCCACCCGGCACGTCAACGCCGCCGCCGCCGACGCGCAATGTTTCTGCGAGGGGAAAGTCCCGTAGCAGATCTTGCGCGTAAGACCCGTCACTGTGCCCAGCTTCCCGCAGCATCTTATCCAACATGAAAGGATCAAGCTTGCCCAACACTTGTCGTTTTTCTGGGGGGAGGCTCTCTCTCCAAGCAAGCAAAACATGTGCGTGGGATGTTTTTTCTGCCCTCCAGTGCAGCAAAGCGAACTCTGTCTTTCGATGCAAAGCCAGCGGGTACTCGGCTAATTCACGCAGATTCAAAAGCTGCTCTGGCGTAAGGTGATTGCACGGGTCCCACGCAAAAAAATCATGTTCCTCGAACTGCGCCCAAGAAGCCTCTAAGTGCGACCATGCCTCACTCACGCTCGGCTGCGCTGGCTGCAACCCGACCGTGTCCGAATCAGCCGACTCGCTGTTAAACGATTGTTCATCGCTTTCACTCGCGGCCAACCAGTCCATCTCGGTCGGATCTCACCAGTTGCGCTTGCCGCCTCCCTTGGCCCCCTTGCGGGCGGGCGCCGGCGGGGTCGGCGGCTTCGCCGCCTGGGTCTGGCGGAAGGCTGGCTGCCCCTTGTAGCCGCCCTTGCTGCCACCTGGAGCGCGCTGCTGCTGGCGGGCCGCCACGGCCGCGAATGCCAAGTGTACCTGGAGAGACTCGCCCCGTCCTTTTCCCCCCATACCAATCAAGATTGTATGGCTGGGAAAACCTCACACCAGGATTTGTCCCAACCATCCTGTGGTGTCCTCGTTTTGAAGAGGGAGCGCCCCGCGTCCCACCTCCTCCTCTCCTCCTCACCCCCCTCCTCCCTCCTCCCCCTCCTTGCCTTTGCTCTCGGCACACCTCTCACACGCTTCGTAGCCCCGTAGGGGGCTCCACCGAAGGTCCCAGTGGCACAGCCCGCATGCGGTTCACCCACCCAGGGCATCGTTTCGTGGCCCCATAAGAAGCTCCACCGAAGGTCCCAGTGGCACAGCCCGCATGCGGTTCCCCCACCCAGGGCAGCCCCATATGGAGCCCCACCGAAGGTCCCAGTGGCGCAGCCCGCACGCGGTTCCCCCCACCCAGGGCAGCGCTTCGTAGCCCCATAGGGAGCTCCACCGAAGGTCCCAGTGTCAAAGCCCGCGCGCGTTTCCCCCACCCAGGGCAGCGCTTCGTGGCCCCACAGGGGGCTCCACCACCGAAGGCCCCAGTGGCACAGCCCGCATGCGGTTCCCCCACCCAGAGCAGCGCTTCGTGGCCCCATAGGGAGCTCCACCGAAGGTCCCAGTGGCACAGCCCGCATGCGGTTCCCCCACCCAGGGCAGCGCTTCGTGGGCCCATAGGGAGCTCCACCGAAGGTCCCAGTGGCACAGCCCGCATGCGTTTCCCCCACCCAGGACAGCACTTCGTAGCCCCATAGGGGGCTCCACCGAAGGTCCCAGCGTCACAGCCCGCACGCGGTTCCCCCACCCAGGGCAGCGTTTCGTAGCCCCATAGGGAGCTCCACCGAAGGTCCCAGTGGCACAGCCCACATGCGGTTCCCACACCCAGGGCAGCGCTTCGTGGCCCCATAGGGAGCTCCACCGAAGGTCCCAGTGGCACAGCCCGCATGCGTTTCCCCCACCCTGGGCAGCGCTTCGTAGATCCATAGGGGGCTCCACCGGGTGTCCCAGTGGCACAGCCCGCACGCGGTTCCCCCACCCAGGGCAGCGTTTCGTAGCCCCATAGGGAGCTCCACCGAAGGTCCCACTCGTGCAGTTCGCATGCGTTTCCCCCACCCAGGGCAGCGCGTCGTAGCCCCATAGGGAGCTCCACCGAAGGCCCCAGTGGCGCAGTTCGCATGCGTCCCCCCACCCAGGGCAGCGTTTCGTGGCCTCATAAGTAGCTCCCCCGAAGGTCCCAGTGGCGCAGTTCGCATGCGTCCCCCCCGCCCAGTACAGCGTTTCGTGGCCCCAAAGGGGGCTCCACCGAAGGTCCCAGTGGTGCAGTTCGCATGCGCCCCCCCCCACCCAGTACAGCGTTTCGTAGCCCCGTAGGGAACTCCACCGAAGGTCCCAATGGCGCAGTTCGCATGCGTCCCCCCCCCCACCCAGTACAGCGCTTCGTGGCCCTATACGGGGCTCCCCCGAATGCGATACCCACAACTGCATATGGTTGGGTCCTTCGCCAGGCTACTTTTGGAACGCGCCACACAAGGATTCTATTGGAAAGCCGCACAACAGGAGTCCTTGGGAAAAACACCACTAAAGCATCACATTGGACTGCATCACAACAGGAATCCTTTGGACAGCATCGCAAAGGTTTTTTTTCATTGGGAGGCCTCACAACAGAAACCCCTTGGAAAGCACCACTGAGGAATTCGATTGGATTGGAAAGCGCCACGAAAAGGGTTCTATTGGAAAGCCTCACAACAGGAATCCTTTGGAACGCACCTCACAGGGATTCCATTGGCAAGCCTCGCAACAGGAATCCTTTGGAAAGCACCACAACGGGATTCGATTGGAAAGCCTCACACCAGGAAAGATTGCCGCGCAACACGAATCATTTGGAAAACTCAACCAAAGGATTCGATTGGAAAGCCTCACGCCAGGAATCCTTCGGAAACCACCACAAAGGGGACCGATTGGATTTGGAAAGCGCCACACAAGGGATTCGATTGGAAAGCCTCACACCAAGATTTTTCGGAAAGCGCCACACAGAAACTCGATTGGAAAGCTGCACAACAGGAGCCCCTGGGAAAAGCACCACTAAGGGATTCCATTGGACTGCATCACAGAAGGAATCCTTTTGGAAAACATCGCAAAGGATTTCTATTGGAAGGCCTCACAACAGGAACCGTTTGGAAAGCACCACAAAGGAATTCTATTGGATTGGAAAGCGCTACAAAAGGGAGTCTACTTGAAAGCCTCACAACAGGAATCCTTTGGAACGCACCTCGGCTTCTCGGTCTTAAGAGCGCCCCCGATATCGCCCCTCGGTCTTAAAAGCGCACCTTTGTTATATGATGTCCGTATGCTCGGCTTCTCGGTCTTAAGAGCGCCCCCGATATCGCCCCAAGACGGCACCCAAGGCCTCCAAGAGGAGCCCAAGAGGCCCCAAGAGGGACCCAAGAGGGGAAACACGAACTGACAGTTGGAGCCCTCCACCCCAAGATGATCCTCTACATCGTCTCCAGGCCCCAAAAAGCCCCCAAACGGCCCCCTATCCGCCACCGTAGGCGTTGGGTGGGGTGTCCCCAGGCCCCTTCGAGGGCATCTGCCTTGAACACTGCAGATGCTCGTTAGGGGCCCCGGCCGCCAGCCCCAGGCGGCACCAACGCTCCCGGGCGGTCTGGTTTCCCCTCGCGTGACCTTTCGAGAGGCCTCGGGAGCGTGGTTGGAGGCCTAAGTCTCCCGTGTAGGGTCAGGACCTTTTGCATCGAGTGTCGCCGCGGCGGCCCCCGCGACGCGCTGCCCCCTGCGAGCGGATGGCACGTCGCTCCGCTCCGCGGGGCAGGAGGCTGGGAAAGGCTCGGGACGTGGACGCCTGGGAACCGGGAAATGGACAGCGCGTCGCGCCGCAGCGCGGCGGGCCAGAGCCAGCGGAGCGACGCGCCGAGCCAGAGCTCCCGGCCGGAAGCCCCCCTGCATGCCGGAAGGCGGTCTCGGAAGCCCGTGCCTGCGCTCGCTTGGGGGCCTCTGTTTCTTCTGGCCTCGGCGCTGCGCCGCGCCCCGGCGCACGGCGGCCGCTCAGAGCGTCGCGGCGGGGAGCAGGGCTTGAGGGGGAACGTTGCGGGGGAGGGGCAGCTGGGGCGGGGAAGCCAGCCCCCGTCGCCAGGCGCACCTGACAACAGTGACGCTCGCCTTGACGAATCACGCCACAAGAAGAGAAGTGGCATCGACCTGTGCGACGTCACGCCGAAGGCACCATCGGCCTCCGATCCCGACGCCCACGGCAAAGGACATGAGGCATACACCGAACAACACAACCATGTGTGCCGAGGGGAGCTCCGTATCTTGTTCGCGTACCTCTGCAAGAGCCGTCCCGCCAAAGTCAATCAATGCATCCTTCGGGAAGACGCCTGGGCAAGTGGCCGACAGGAAGAGGAAGAAAGCCGTGAAGAAGTTGTGGAGCCAAAAGTGCCAAAAGTTGTAGTTCGGGTCCTTGAGGGCCGAAACCTGCTCTTCAACTGTGTCCTTCGGAAATCCAAGCTCCATAGTCTTTGCGATACCCACAACGGCAAGATAGATGGCGATGGCGGCCCAAAGAACCCAATGCGGTGCTGTGCTGATGGCGAACAGAGTGTACAACCAATAGCCGAGGAACCCCAGGAGCACCAGTGTTAATGGTGCGTTCAACTTTGCAACTGTGGGGAACTTGTCAGCATAATGTTCGATCAGACCCTGGATACCAAAGGCCACAGTCAGGACTGGGATCGGGTGTGGACAAAATGTAACGGTACGCCCAATGATCCAACCACCGATGACGTGGTAGATGTAGAAGAACCAAGCTGGAAGAACTGGGAAGCTTTCTCCGACCATGGTGCCTACTAGGTGCGGAAGGATTGCGAAGGTCCTGGTCTGTCGACCTGATATGGATTAGGGACGATGGTCCTGCGTCGAGCCAAAACGGCTTCGACCAAAATGGCTACGGAGCTCTCTTGGGGGTCTCTTGATACACCACAACAGCCGCGTGCATTGCAGCACCACGTCGCCCATGCACACCGCGGTGCCAGTGCATACTGCAGCAACCGTTGTTTACAATAGGCTTCTACAAACAACCACTGCTCGTCATAGGATTCATAAAAGAAACCCTATGGGAAATGGAACGCCTCTGGACTCCACATAACCCCATTTGTACATAATGTTTGAAAAAGAATCGCTGTGGAAAACGAAACGCCTCTGGACTCCACAGAAAAACCGTTGTTTGAAAAAGAAAGCCCTCTGGAAATTGAAACTGGGGCGCCTCTTGATTCCACAGAAAACTAACGTTTTATATACACATGTTGAAAAAATCCCTATGGAAATTGGAGCGCCTGAGGATTCGACACGCGTGCACCAGAACTCCTGCGTACACCACAACGCCTGTGTACACCACAGCAGCCGCGTGCAACACAGCGTCGGTGTACACCACAGTGCCTGCGTGCACCACAGCGCTTGCGTACACCACACCGCCTGTGTACACAGCAGCAGCCGTGTGCAACGCAGCGCCGGTGTGCACCACGCTGCCTGCGTGAACTACAATCGATACGTGCATTAAGGACGGGTGATAAGGACGCAAGACCCGTGGACACCGAAGTTGGAATTTGTGTTGCAAAAACTGGCCAATGAAAGCGGCAAAGGACAGGCCGCAGAGGCAAGGACACCGGGGTACCCTGGAGAAGGCGCGCATCCTCATTAGGCGCGTTCACCGCATCGAGCTTCAACCGAGCGCCAGCCAGAAGGAAGAAAAACAGAGCCACCCCACTTTGCATCTGTGGAAAAGTGGTCGAACCATCGCCAGCTGCATTGGACGACGTGACGACGACGACGACGACGACGACGGCGACGGCGACGAAGACGACGACTACGACGACGACGACGACGACGGCGACGGCGACGGCGACGGCGACGGACGACGGACGACGGACGTCGGACGACGGACGACGGACGACGACGACGACGACGACGACGACGACGACGACGACGACGACGACGACGACGACGACGACGACGACGACGACGACGACTGCGAGCGCCACAACACGTTTGTGAGAACCAATGCGTGCCTTTCAAACCACGCCATGCCTATGAGCACAGCAACAAACCTGCGGGGGGTCCGCTCCCAGGATGGGAGAGGGGGCCTGGCCGCCAGGCCCCCCCTCCCTCATCCTTCCCCTCTTCATCCTGGGAAGACCCCCCTCCCCCGTAGAATCATAGAATTGGTCTGCAGATCCACAGCCCCGTGGATAGCATGATGCTTCACTTGCGGTGCTCTGCGGATCCCATTTCCCCTGGGTCCCGGGTGTTAATTATTACTCTCTCTCTCTCTCTCTATATATATATACACTAGAAAACCACGCGCGCGCTACGCGCGCGCTTTGGTTCTAGTCACGGCACCACTGCGCCAGCGGGCGCCGAGGCAAGTATCGCTCCGGTGGTCACGGCTCCCTGGCGCCGAAGAGTGCCCAAGAGGCGCCAGGAGTCTCTGAGAGTCCTCTGAAGAATGCACGAAGGAGGCGAGTGGGGGGGGGGAAGGAGGGGATGGAGGGCGGAGCTCCATCTCTTGGTGGCCCCACAGGATGCCCCTCCACAGAGGCTGATCCTCCTTCTCTGGCGAAAACCTGGCAAAATCATTAGCCAGACTCCTTCTCAGGCTCTTCCGATGCAGTTTTTCATCCTGGATCTGTTTTTGGACGCCCAAGGGCTCAGAAACAACCCCCAGACGACTATAACAGCGAAGTGCCTCCAACGCCGAAGCCCACAAACCTCGACGCGGCGGCTGCCTAAGCAGGAGCTTCGATGGGTATGGTCCGCCGCGGAGCAGCGCGGCCGCGGGCGCCGGGGCCGTCGGCGAGGCCACGACGAAGGCTGGTTGGAAAATCATGGCCCCTGGTGCCCGGTGAGGCCACTCGAAGGAGAGCAACGTGAGACACGGCGTTGAGGCATCCTGGGTGGAGGAGGAGGGAGGAGCAGGAGGAGGAGGAGGAGGAGGAGGAGGAGGAGGAGGAGGAGGAAGGGGGAGGGAGGAGGGGGAGGAGTGGGCGCCGACTACATGCCGTCCGTGTGACCGAACAGCAGCAGGCTATAGAAGAGACAGCACGGGCATGGCACGATAGGGGAAAACGCCGGGCAATTTTGTCCCAACCCCCTACGAGCACATGCCAGCAAACCGAGCTGGCGGTCAGCCCGGAGAAAATAAATCGCACCCCAATTCAAGACGCAACGAAAATGTCACGAATTTCGGCGCCACGACAGGGGTGAGACGAGCGCGGGCGGCACATACCCTCAGGATAGGGCCAGCACCACCGCCAAGAACAAGTTAGCCGTCTAAGGCTTCACCCGTCGTGGGGTGGAGGCCACGTTCAGCCTCATTCAGCTTCCTGGTTGGAGGAGGGGGAGGAGGGAAGGAGGAGTGGGAGAAGGAGGGAGTGGGGGAGGAGGAGGAAGGGGTGGGGGTGGAGCAGGAGGAGGAGGAGGAGCAACAGGAGGAGGAGGAGAAGCAGGAGGAGGAGGAGGAGGAGGAGGAGTAGAGGAGGAGCAGGAGGAGGAGGAAGAGGAGGAGGAGGAGGAGGAGGAAGACGAGGAGAGGAGGAGGAGGAGGAGGAGGTGGAGGAGGAGGAGGAGCAGGAGGAGGAGGAGGAAGAGCAGGAGGAGGACGAGGAGGGGGAGGAGGAGGAAGGGGTGGGGGAGGAGGACGGGGGTGAGGAGGAGGAAGAGGAGGAAGAGGACGAGGTGGAGGAGGAGGAGGAGGAGGAGGAGGAGGAGGAGGAGGCGCGACGTTTACCAAGGAGCGGAGGGGGGAGGAGAGGCAGGAGGAGGAGGACAAGGAGGAGGAAGCCACCTAGGAAATCATGGGCTCCGGAGCGTGCGCTCGGTGTCCTCGCGGTGCCGCGCGCGGTCACGCTGACCGATCGGTCACATCTGCTTGGCTATGAGGAAACATCGCCAGTCGCAGTGGACATCGCCCACGGAGTTCCACGCGATCTTGGAGGCCCAGATGGCGAGCATGCGATCCAAGTCGGATGGCGGGATGACGTGCGGACGCGCGAACAGGGAGTCGCAGAGGGCCAGAGTGTTGCTAGTACTGGGAGCGTTCGAACAGGAAGGCGCTGAGATCACGACGAACCAATGGCCTCCGCACATGGGGCCGCGGAACAGGTACGCGTGCGGACGGAAGAGGCCTTCTGTGGACGCGTTGTCGTCAAAGGGGGGGCCCAAACGGCGCTGCAGATCGTGGGGTGTCAGCGGCAGCATGGAGAGGTCGGCGCGCGTGAAGTTGCATGATAGTACGGCCACGGCGTAGTTGCCACTGTGATCCTCAAGCAGGTGCTCGATGCGGTCCCCAATGCGGGCTTCGAGGGCTGTCTGCTCAAACCGCGTCTGGTCCACAGGTGTGAATGGACGATGGGTAGAGAGAGATGCTGCGGCAAGCGCGTGGTTGAAGGCATGGAGGCCGCAAGTGCTGCCTCGCTGCGTTCCCGCGGCGGTCGTCGCACCGGTCTGCGGCGCATTGTACCACGTCGGGGTCGAGTCGAACGGCCAGATCGGCTCAGGGGAGGGAAGTCCAGTATCGCGAAGGAGAAGCCACGGAGGAGGGCCACGGGTGAGCTGTCTGGCACGCTTGGCGAGCGGACCGATGGTTGCGTCGCGAGATTCCGTGGGCCTGGAAGCGGAGCTTCCGCATGGCACTGTCGGACATAGGGGCGGTGGCCGGAAAGACATGCAGCTGGCGGTCGCCGAGCGAGGTGCGGACGATGTAACTTCTGCAGCGGGCGTCTCAGCGGGAGGCGGTGGGCTTCCCTCTGGAGGGCGCGGCGCACGGCATCTCCGCGCGCGCTACGCGGGGGGGGCCAGTGAGTCGCAATTGGGCGTGAGTACTTCGTGGGTCACTGTGTATGTGTGGGCGGCCGTCTCGTCGAAGGTGTCTTGCGCGGTGGCGTGGTGTCTAAAATACGCTGTGTGCATGCCGCGCAGCTCCGCGCCGGACTCTCGTTCGTTGTCAAGAGCGCGTGCCGGCTCGCACGATTTGGTCTCGTGCAGGGCAGGGACTTCTTGCGTAGCGGTGGCGGCGACGTCTGCCTCTTTCGGTCGGGGTGCCTGGCCGTCCTCTCTGTGATCTACGTCCACACTCTCTCGAGCGGCGCTGCTGTCAGGGCCAGGTGCGCGCGCTGCCTGCAGCAATGACGCGTCCACGATGTTGGCGGTGAATGCACGTGCAGGGCAACTCCCCGTAAGTGGCATGAGGCCATGCTCCGTCTGATGCGTCTCTTCTACCAAGACCGTCGTTGTTTCAAAGCTCGACCCTCGAAAGATGGCAACGCAGAGCTGGCCGCGCGCGAAAGCGGGCCGCGGAAGATAGACTCCCAGACGACCTTGCAGGGACTGGCCTTGCGATTTGTTGATGGTAATGGCCCAGGCCGGTCTCGCGGGGCATTGATGTCTTCGGAGGACAAAAGGGAGCTCGCAATCGCCGCAGGACTCCCAACAAATCCGCGGGATGAGCTCGACGTTGCCTGCGAAAGGGCCTGTGACTATACGGGCGACGAGGAAGTGCGACCGCAGCGTTTCTACAACCAGCCGCGTTCCGTTGCACAGGCCGCGGTGCGGGGCGAAGTTCCGAAGGAGGATCACTAAGGAGCCGCTGCGCAAGCGCGACTCGTGCGGCGGGAGTCCAGCTGTTTGGATGCTGTTGAGAAACTCGGTGGTGTAGGTATCACCGATCCACTTCGGCGATGGCCGCGTCGTGGCTCCGGGACACTACTTCGGCATTGCGGGGCAACTTCGCGTGCGTGAGGGCGTTGAAGGCGTCAGCAGCATCGTTCGTTGGCGTCACAACGGCACGGGAAGCATAATACTGGTACCATTGCGCAGGCTCTACCGTGGTAAAGCCCTCGCACACCCACTCCAACAAATCTTCTGGTCTCCAAGAATGGGGGGCCAGAACGGCGTCGGGGAGTTCGACGACGCACGCCTCATACTCTCTGTCTACGTTTTCGAAGGGTGGAGAGGCGCACGCGCCGCCCCCGACGCGGAGGCAGAATTCGGCGAAAGCTGCGTCCACAGTGGCGCGCATGTTCCGGTGGAGTCTGAACTTCCGTACGGCGACGGAGTCCCACCACGGCATCGCAGCCAAGGTGTGGTTGAGGATGGCGTCTCGGTCTAAGTAGCGCAGGACAGGAGGGATTTGACGAAAGTCTCCTCCAAAGACTACGGTCTGCCCCCCGAAGGGCCTCACGTTTCCGAGGAGTTCTTGCAGACGCGCGCCCACTGCCTCGAACATGGCGCGCGAGGCCGCGGGCGCCTCGTCCCGCGCGATGACGGCCGAGTCGCGAATAAGTCTTGCAGCTGCGGATTGGGCCTTGATGTTTGCTTTGCAGCCTTCAAGCGGAACAGGCACGGGCATGCGGAAGCGGGAGTGCGCAGCGCGACCTCCAGGGAGCAGCAAGGCTGCGATACCGGGCATGGCCGCCGCTAGAGCGATACGACCAGAAATCCGGACGTAGGGTCGGATATTTTTGTATACGTGCGTCTTGTCGGTTCCCGCTGGGCCATCAAAATACACAATGTTGGCGTCATCGGTGTCCGTGGCCTGGTCTACCCTCGTTTGGACGAAATCGAATATCGCTTGCTGGTCTTCGTTGAGAGTAAGTTGCTCGAACATGTGTTTTTCTTTGCAGAGCTCCACGGGCGCGCGCAATTCCCGCGTGCACTCTTGCGCGGCGCGTTCCGCGGGCTGAAGCGCAGCGCCCGGCGAAGGGGGCGGCGCGGCGAACGCAGCCAGAGTGCAGCCGTACAGGGCCAGACTCTCGTCGACGGCACGGTAGACGGTGGATGGATCTACGGCCTTGTGGCGTTCCGACAAAATCTGTAGGAAGGACGTCCAGAAACCAACTTTGTCGTTCACGTCAAGCCACACCAGGAACTGGGCGAACATCTCGCAGATGCGGGGCAAGCTGCGCACGATTCTGCAAGCTTCAGCGAGGGCAGCGGCGGCTTCCACATCGTCGGCCAGCAGTCCAAGTTGACGGGCATGTTCCTGGAAGGTAGGAGGAACGTCGTCACTCGGAGTCCGCGAGAGCGCTTCCCATGAGGTGGCTCCTTCGCCAGGCACGTGCAGCGAGAGGAGGCGCAGGTAGCACAGCTCACCAGCCTGCGGTTTCACGTCCGCTCTCCCGCGCGGTGCTCAGACGGCGGGGGCCATGGCGCGCCGTGCTCTGTAGAAATGGTTAGGGAGGGGAACCCGGGCATTCGCGAAGTGTCCGTCGGGGCATTGCCGAAGGAGGCGGGGCAAAGGATGTTCCGGGTTGGACGGTCGGGGAAGGGGGCGGGGGACGCACGTGGTCGATCAGGCGTCAATCCCATCACCCATGGGGGGGGGGGGGGGGCAGGGCTGGTTCCGGACGGGGCGTTCTGGAACGCATGCGGGGGAGGGCCGTGCAGGGTTATCTTTTCGAAAGCGGTCTGTCCCGTTCCTTTCCTTCCGCTGCGCGGGGGCAGATAGCTCCGGCCACGGTGACTTTTGAGCGCCACTGGTACTCCATATAGGGGAAGGCCAAATCGGAACCAGGCGGAACCCGTACTGCATACGATAACCGGCTGATGACGTCATGGTTGCGTGCTTGTCGTTCCCGGCGCAGCCAGCGCGCGCGCTTGCCGTCCCATCGGAAGAAGTGGGGAAACTCAAGGTATTTCAAAGATAAGATCAGGGCACGGTCTGGCGTGTCGGGGTTGGGCGCGGTCTCCGCGTCCAGGGAGAGCCAAGCTTCCAGCTTCGTCTGTCTGGAGAGCGCGGCGTCCACAGCGGATCCCTCGGCGCCGGCCTCGAACTGGATCGATTGCTCCAACGGTAAGTGGACGGGAAGTCTGTCGACCTGGTGGCTACGGCCGTGCACGTGAAAACCGAGCAGGCGCCGCGTCGCCTCCGGGGCGCCGACGTAGTGGCAGTCCAAGAACTCCTGGACCTCATTCCGCGCATGCTCTAAACATGCGCGGTCGGGGCCCTTGCGCGTGCATTTACAAAGATACTTGATTGGACGGAGGGAAGCGCAGACTTCTACGTTGATATGGCAATTCATGAGCTCGAGCAAAAACGGGTTGTACGGGACTACGCTGCGGGTGTCGAGCACACCGTTCTTGTCTGTCAAAGGTGGCGTCGTCTCTCGTCGGCGGAATTCGGGGTAGCCGTTCACATTGAAGTTGGTGTCGTTTCGGAAGTTTTTGGGGCACCGCTCAGTGCACAGGCCATCCTTCATGCAAGGGCAATTAGAATTGAGCGCCCCACAGGGCCCGTGCACCATGTGACGGTCCACCAAATTGTACAAGCCTTGGTGCGTCGAAGGGTCGGGGATCTCGGCCGACGCGAGATGGTCGACTTCAGCGGCAGTCTTGGGCTTGTGTTCTACGGCCAAGATCAGTAGGATGTGCGCGCGTGGGAGGCCGCGCTTCTGGAAGTCCACCGCGTGGGTATGCGCCACCACTCGTCCGAGGACGTGCTTTTTAGTCAGTTCGTGCAGCAGGCGCTTGAGTTTGCAATGGAATACGCGGGCAACGAGGTCAGGCCTGTTTGCCGCGGTTTCTCCGGGCCGCAAGTTGGCATGGACCTCCGGCCAGTTGGGGTTGGCGGTTGCTGCGATGAACAAGTCGGGCCGTCCTTTTGCAGCGACCAAGGCCATGGCGTCGAGGCATAGCGGATGAAGGGCGCGGGGCGAACCGCCAAAGGAGGCCGGCAGGATGATGGGAGTTCGACGGCGACGCGAGGGCGCGGGGCTTCCGAGGTGGAAGGTAGCGGTTGTGGCGGTGCCGGGATTGCTGACTGTGGTGGCTGTTCGGCGTCGGCGGCGCTGAGGTGGTCGAGTAGGCCTCGCAGCGTGTCCACTCGGAGTTTGTCTTGGTTCCTGAGAACCCATCGGAGGCGTCGGCTTTCGACTTTGGCGTGCGCATCGACCACGTACTGCTGGAACAAGCGACCCGTGCTGTGAGGTAATTCGACAATATTCGACTCGGACGGTTCGCGTTGCATCAGTCGGTGCGCGTAAAACTCTCGCAGGTGGATCTCCCGAGGTTTGTTGGGACCGATCGCATCCGTCTGCAGCGCGGTCGAGTAGCCCACCGTGCCCGCAAGGTGGATCAGAGGGTGGGTCAGGGGGTCCACGTGTCCGGACAAGAGAGACAGTTCTTGAGTTGCAGAAGACCCGTCGGGGCGTCGAGCATATACAGAAACGTAATGAGGCGGCAGAGGTCCCTCCCCGACGACGGCACAAGCAACTTCTGCGGCCGACTGTGCGCCGCACCGGCGAGGGTCCTTTTCTACGCCTCCTGCGAAGCGGAGGACATGCTCGCGAGCAGAGCAGCCATGACTCTCACGGGAGGCTTGGATGACGTCGTGCATATTCCGGAAATGTGAAGGGTAGGGGTTGGCAGCAGTGTGGGTGAGCATGGTAAGCAGGAGTTCCAGGAGGGGCGGCTGGGGAACGTCTCTGCTCTGGAAGCATTCGCCTCCGCGGGATCATATATGTACAGTTGGGCGTATTTGGGACGTCTACCGACTGCGGGGTACAGGGTCCCGATGGCTCGAAATGCGCGGCCGTGCAGTACGAACACGGGGGGGCCTCTGCCAGTCGCCAGGTCCAGAGTTGTCTTTCGTGCTGCTACGGAGGTTTGGCTGTTGAACGAAACGAAGCCTAGCGCGCAGTTGTAGGAGCGGATGCGTTGCGTGAAATGGTCATGGGAAGGGCCCGGTCGCAGCAGGATCGCGTACTGAGGGGGTGCGGGGGGCAGCGCTGGGATGGTTGTCAGTGCGCCATATTTGCGACAAGCTCCGAACTCTTTTCGGCGCTCTGTCAAGAAATGGAGCGCGCCGCAGTTGCCACATGTGCCTTCAAACTGGCCCGTGGGAGAGAGCATCGCTTTAGGCGCACGATTCGGAGCCCAATCGTCTTTGGACCACCACCCTGCGCGAAGGCCGGCGCGCGCGCCGACAGACGTGCCAGGCACAGGGTCGACGAACCAATTTCGATGAGCAGGGCAGGTTGGTCGTTCGGTGGACAGTGGCCGCGATGCTACTCGAGAGGACTTCTGACGACACCATGGCACGATGCACTGAGGGGCGTCGCGCTTTCGGAGATGCGCACGGACGGCGGCGGCGACTATCTTGCGGACTGCGAGCAAGGGGGTTGCAGAAGGACGGGCGCTCCTGCAGGGGCGCGGGGCCGTGGCGAGAAGGCGGGGAGGACGCGGTGCTGCACGGAAGGCGGCATGCTGCTGATGATGGTTGCAGAACCCAATAAGGTACATGGCTTTGGTCAATTTCTGGTCGCATCGGGGGAACGAACACTTGGGCTTCGAGCAACGTTCGCACATGCCGTCGTTGTGAGGTACTGCTCGCCGGACGCCATGCCCGCGTCGCCGCGGCGCTCGGCAACAGAACTGCTGAGGACCTAGACAAGGGGGGCCAGAGAGCGAACATTGCCTACGCGTCAGACCGGCGGTGTGCAGTCCAATGCGGTGAGTGCATCCAGTAGATTTGTTTCGGAAGGGTTTCCCTTTGCGCATGCAAGCAGCGCAAAGGCCTTGAGCTGATTTCCCGCAACGCTACGCCAGTGCACCCAGGGGAGCGACACGCGCGACCAGCTTGATCACAGGACCGTTTGGCGCTCGCCTGCGCAGGCTCTGCCCCGCAGGCTTGGCAGAATCCGGCAGAACGGGGCGTGGGGCGGCCAGCGCAACCCGGCGTGGCGCATGGGAAGCACGATGTGAGGCAGAGGCAGCATAGCGAATCGGCTGGCGAATCGACGATGTTGCTACAAGAGGCCGTTTGGCAAAAATGCAGCGTGGGTGGCGGATGGCATACGAGACAACGCAGGCCGTGGGCCCTGGGAACGCGGAAAGCACGCCCGTCAGTGGCGCGCGGGAAGACGCCGGCGACGCACATGGGGCACGCGTAGCTTTCGGCAGGGGATGTTCCGGCAGGCGCGGTCGCAGGGCAGCGCGGGGTTGAGCAGACTACGAAGGTGTGCGTCGAAAGCGCGGCCGGGGGCGTCATTGCCAAGTCCACGGTCGCGCTCTGCGGGCTGGCGCCGCCACAGAGAAGGCGCACGTCTGGCGTCGGCGGCGCGCCCCTGCGTCTGAAGCACACGGTGCACGGGCGGCATCCACCAGAGCAAACTTCGCAGAGGTCTGGCTGGCGGACGGATTTATCATGAGAACACCCTGGAGATGAACACGCGAACGCGCGAGCGGGATTGTAAGGGCAGCTGTTCTTGTGGCGGTCCGTGGTGCATTGTGGAAGAGGTCCAGAAGTTGCCTGTTCGCGCTTGCGCACGTGCGCCGGACACCCGACGATTGCAAATCGGCAGGGGAGCGCTTGCTCCGAGCATGGTAAACACAAGCCTGAGTTTTTTTCGTGGACAGGAGGCGACACCCGAGGCGGGCACTTCTACACATGGCCCACTCGCGGGATGCGTTGTTGGACGGGTCAGTGTAATGTGCAGCGCAGAACCTCGGGGTAACCAGCGCTTTCGATCTGCGGAATTGCGGCGCCGCCGGAGCCTGGCAGTCAGGGTGGGCGCATCGGGAGGCAAACGAAACGCATCGCTGGCAGTGTGGTAAGCGTCTACGTTGGCTATCGCCGCGTAGGCGCTGCTGCATCGCAGTGCAGATGGGAAAGTTGTCGCACATGCGAGTCTGTCTTTCGGGCGCAGGCGGCGGCATGGTATGCGACGTCGGCGTGCACGGCCGCAGGGTTCGACCTGGGATATGGATGGCGATCTGCAGAACAAGAACTCATTTTGATCCCGCGCGAAAACAAACTCACCGTCAAACAATAACAAATATAAAATGCAACCAGACCCATACCCAGTAGTACAAGTGTGTTCCAACCCGTACAACAATTCATCGTTTCTCTCATCCTGTAGCTGTAAGAAAGAAGCCAAATCCGCCAGCGCGCTTGGAGCACGTAGTGGAGCCCCCCCAGGCTCACCCAAGAAGCTCCACGAGGCACCAAAGAGGGCCCGGTGAGACCACACGGTGGTCCCGATGATGCGCCATGGCCCGCCCCAAGAAACTTCAAGAATCTCCGAGCCGAGACAGTCGAGAGAGGGCAACCAGGAGACCCCCCCACCGACGCCCATTCGATCTGATGCACCACCTAGGCAAGGTGGCGGAATAGGCCGATGGCATATAGATTCGCCGCCCCCTGTTGATTCATCACAGGGGTGCCTGGCGCCCCGTATCCTCTCGATTTGGTTTAGGTTCTTTTTCGTCAAGAACTCCCCCTGGGCCTCCGGCGCGTCCCGGGCGCCACCCGAAAAAGCCCTCTGTCAATGCTTGTGTTGCCCCAAGATGGTCCAAGATGGCCTCCAAGCAGCCAAGATGGCCCAGGATGGTCTCCAAGATGCCCCCAAGACGGCCAAGGTGGCCTCGAAGACGGCTAAGATGGCTCCAAAGTGCATTGAAGACGGCCCAAGATGGCCTCAAGATGGCCCCAAATGGCCCAAGAGGCCTTCAAGAGAGCCCAAGCGGCCTCCCAGAGGGTCTCCAGGAGGGCCCAAAGAGGCCAAAATCATTGATTTTCCTTAGGTTTCTGAAGGATGTTGGCATTTGCTTCTTCTCGGCATTCCGACGGCTGAAGACGGCCCAAGAGGTTCCCAAGATCGCCACAAGATCGCCCACAAGGCCTCCAAGATGGCCCCACGACAGCTCAAGAGGCCCTCAAGACGTCTCCAAGAGGGCCTCAAGAGGCCTTCAAACCGGCCAAGATGGCCTCCAAGACAGCTAACATGGCCCCAAAATGCCTCCAAGACGGCCCAAGATGCACCCAAGACAGCCTAAGATGGCTTCAAGATGGCCCAAGACGGCCCAAGAGCCCCCAAAGAGGTCTCCAAGACGGCTCAGGCGGCCTCCAAGAGGTTCTCCAGGGAGCCCCAAGAAATCAGAATCATGGATTTTCTCAAGGTTTTGAAAGACTTTGGAATCTGCATCTTCTCGGCATTCCGACGGCTGAAGACGGCCCACGAGGCCCCCAAGATCGCCCGCGAGGCCTCCAAGATGGCTCCATGACGGCCGAAGAGGCCCCCAACACGGCCCCGAGAGTGCCCCAGAGGCCTCCAAGACGGCCACGATGGCCTCCCAGACGGCTAACATGGCCCCAAGATGCCTCCAAGACAGGCCAAGATGCACCCAAGACGGCCTAAGATGGCCTCAAGATGGCCCAAAACGGGCCGAGAGGCCTTCGAGACGGCCCAAGAGGTCCCCAAGAAGTACTCCAGGAATGCCGAAGATGCCCACAGCAATTATTGTTTCAAATGTTTGAAAGATGTTGGAACTTGCTTCTTCTCGGCATTCCGACGGCTCACGACGGTCCAAGAGACCCCCAAGATCGGCCCAAGATCGCCCACGAGGAGTCCAAGATGGCCCCATGACGTCCCCAAAGGCTCCCAAGACGGCCCCAAGAGGGCCCCAAGACGGGCGAAGAGGCCTCCAAGACGCCCAAGGTGGCCTCCAAGACAGCCCTGATATGCCCCAAGAGGGCTCCAAGACGGCCCAGAGAAGCCCCCGAGACGGCTTCCTACGGCGTCAGACGAACCAAGAGCGCCCTAAGACGGCCGAGAAGGCCACGAAGAAGCCCCCACAGGTCTCCGAAAACCCTCCAAGAGGCCGCCTGGAAGCTCCCAGGAAGGCCCAAGGGTGCCCCAAGAGCGCCCAAGAGGCCTCCTCCTCCTCCTCCTCCTCCTCCTCCTCCGCCTCCTCCTCCTCCTCCTCCTCTTTTTCCCGGATCCTCCCCCTCCTCCTCTTCTTGTTCCCCGACGCGTTCCCCGAAGTTGTTCCACACCGACTCGGGGAACAACTGGCCCGAAAGCTTGGTCAAGCTCTGGCCCAGCTGTCGGCCACAGAGGCGCTCCCCTCGGCTCGAAGAGGGCCCATTACGGCCGAAGAGGGTTGTAGAGAATTTTTCTCTTCCTCTTTCAGACGTTCCCCGAACGCTTTCGAAACCGATTCGGGGAACACATGGTTCGATAGCTCGGCGAACCTCTTCATCGCAGGGGTGCTTGGCGTGCTGAATCCTCTGGGTTTTGGTTTTGGTTCTTTCCCAAAAGAACTCCGGAATGGTTTCGGCCCGTCCCGCCGGCCACCCGGACAGGCGCTCAATCCGCAAAGAATCCTCCAAGATGGTTCAAGACGGCGCGAAGATGGCCACGTTGGTCCCAGATGGCCTCTGAGATGGTCCAGTATAACCCTGAAGATGCCTCCAAGATAGCCGAAATGGCTTCCAAGACGGCTCAAATGGCCCCAGGATGCCTCCAAGACGGCCCAAGATGGCCTCAAGACGGTCCAAAGGCCCGCAAGATGCCTCCAAGACGGCCCAGAGGCTTCCAAGAGGCCCTCCAGGAAGGCTCGAAGATGCCCAAATCATTGCTTTCCCTTAGGTTTTTGAAGCACTTTGGCATATGCGCCTTTTCGGCTTTCCGACGGCCCAAGACGGCCCAAGAAGCCCCCAAGTTCGTTTTAAAAGCCCCCAAGAGCCCTCCAAAATGGTCCCATGACGGCCCAAGAGGCCCCCAAGGAGGTCCCAAGAGGGCCCCAAGACGGCCCAAGAGGCCTCCCAGACCCAAGATGGTCTCCAAGACTGCCCCGAGGCGCATCAAAAAGGCCCCAAGTCGGCCCAGAGAGGCTCCCAAGACGGCTCCAGACGGCGTAAGACGGGACAGGAACGCTCTCAGACAGCCAAAGAGACCCCCAAGAAGCCCAGAAAGGCCCCCCAGAGGCCCAAGCAGGCCCCCGATATGCTTCCAAGAGTCCTTGAACGGGCCCCCAAATAGCTCCCAACAGACCCCAAGGGTGCCCCAAGAGACTCCTAACAACCCTCATCCTCCTACTTGTCCGTTTCCTCTCCTCCTGTTCCTGTTCATTCTCCCCCAAGCCAAATGTTCCCCGAAAGCTTTCAAAGTCGACTCGGGGAACTCATGCTCCGATAGATCGGCCAAGCTGTAGCCCAAATTCCGGCCACATCGGCGCTTCGAGAAAGGCAAGGGGCGGCGGTGATTCGCCGTCGGCGTCGTCGATAAAATTAGAAAGGAAGAATGAAGGATTGTGTATCCAGGGCATTCAGATATGCTTTCACCGTTTCAGTACTACGCATACTCCGTTGTCCGAGCCGCCTGCGCAACGCCGCCTGGCGAATCGCCTCTGACCGGCTGCTTACGTAAATGAATCTCCGCGCAAATGCACTGAGACGATCAATATCGGTGGCGCAGGCCAGTGCACTGTCAAGAGCAGCTGTCGCGGTACTATCGTACCTGGGTTCCCACTTGCAGGTCCGGTGCATGGCGACGCCGGGATGCCGCGCACCCTTGCGATCGAAAGCGCATGCGCCCATGTCTCGCGAAACAAACGCTTGCGCTGTGCTTAGCAAAAGGGACCCTCCATCTGATGCCAGTGCTTTGTCACAATTTTGTTTTGCGCGTTCCCACAGAGGCAAACCATCCGCACAAATTACAGGGAGCCCTCTTTCCGAACCGGTTGGCCACAAGGCCTCTCATGGCCTCGTTCGGCATGAACTCGACGAACTTACGAACCTGACTATAACTGGTTGGCGCCTTGCATTGAAAACGCTTTAAGCCGAGGTTTCTACAACTGGCCACCGGAAGAGGCGTGTCCAAAGCAGCCGCGGGGCGCTTCCTTGTAGATTTTTCCCTTGACGTATGAGAACCCCAGTTTCGGCTTGTTTCCTCCATTCGGTATATTGGAGTTCCTCATAAGAACAAGTGCCCTGGGGCATGAACTTTTGACGACGCCATTCCCTGACAATGGATCTTATATGTTCCATGCTGGTGCCAACCTGAGGAACATGTACGAAGACAGTTTGGTACCCACGACCTTGTAACCACCAGCATTCCATGTCTGAGGTTGCATTGGTATTATTGGTTGTTGTCCCATATGACTGTATACCTAAATAATCAAATGCTGAGGCGGGTCCCTTCACTCGAACCTTTGCATACATGGTGCTCGAGTCTATAATGTGAACTTCGCTGATGCGATCTCGAGCCACAACATCTGATGCGATCTCGAGCCGCAACAACAAGACGGCCCCACGAACGGCACGAGATGACTACAATATGGCCCGACGAGCGGTTTGTCAGAGCTTCGAGTGCAACTTCCCGGCGAGGAAATGGATTGCGGAGTCCCTTTGAGTCGGCTTGGGGCCCGAGGGGGGCCATAAGACAGCCCTAGAAGCCCCAAAGAACGTTCAAAATCGCTCCCAGATGACCCCACCGAATAATCTTTGAGCGCTCCGATTCGAACCCCCCGGCGAAGAGTTGGATTCTGGAGGTCTCCATGGGCCGTCTTGGAGCCCAAGACGGCCTGTGCGGGAGCCCGAGAAGATCCAAAGACGGCACAGGCGGCACGGCGAACGCTCGAACTCGGCCCAAGAAGACCTCAGCAAATAGTCCCTGAACGCGCCAAATCTAACTCCCCAGCGAGGAGTTGCATTTTGGGGTCCTCCATGAGTCGTCTTGGGGCCCGAGACAACCCGTAAGACAGCTTTACGCAGCTCAAACACGGCCAAGGCTATTCCAGCAACGGCCCAAGATAGCTCCAAAAGTGCTTCCATGGGGCCGAGGGAATAGTCTCTCAGGGTTCCGATCCCCGCTCCCCAGCAGAGTTGGATTTCAGAGTTGTCCATGAACCGCCTTGGAGGGAAAGACGGCCGAAACTGGGGTTCTCACACGTCAAGGGGAAAAACCTACAAGCAAGCGCCCCGCGGCTGCTTTGCACACGCCTCTTCCGGTGACCAGTTATAGAAACCTCGGCTTAAAGTGTTTTCAATGTAAGGCGTCAACAAATTATAGTCAGGTTCATAATTTCGTAGAGTTTATGCCGAATGAGGTCATGAGAGGCCTTGTGGCCAACAGGTTCGGGAAAGGAGGGCTTCCTGTAATTTGTGCGGATTGTTTGCCTTTGTGGGAACGCGCAAAACAAAATTGTGACAAAGCACTGGCATCAGATGGAGGGTCCCTTTTGCTAAGCACAGCGCAAGCGTTTGTTTCGCGAGACATGGGCGCATGCGCTTTCGATCACAAGGGTGCGCGGCATCCCGGCGTCGCCATGCACCGGACCTGCAAGTGGGAACCCAGATACGATAGTACCGCGACAGCTGCTCTTGACAGTGCATTGGCCTGCGCCACCGATATTGATCGTCTCAGTGCATGCGCGCGGAGATTCATTTACGCAAGCCGCCGGTGAGAGGCGATTCGCCAGGCGGCGTTGCGCAGGCGGCTCGGACAACGGAGTATGCGTGGTACTGAAACGGTGAAAACATATCTGAATGCCCTGGGTACTGAATCATTCATTATCCCTTTCTATTTTTATCGAAGACGCCTACGGCGAATCACCGCCGCCCCCTGCCTTTCTGGAAGCGCCGATGTGGCCGAAGTTTGGGCTAGAGCTTGGCAAAGGTATCGGAGCATGAGTTCCCCGAGTCGGTTTTGAAAGCTTTCGGGGAACACTGCCCTTGGGGGAGAATGAACAGGAACAGGATGAGAGGAAGCGGGAAAGTAGGAGGATGAGGGTTGTTAGGAGTCTCTCGGGGCACCCTTGGGGTCTGTTGGGAGATACTTGGGGGCCTGTACGAGGCCTCTTGGAAGCATATCGGGGGCCTCCTTGGGCCTCTTGGGGGCTTTGTGGGCTTCTTGGGGTCTCTTTGGCCGTCTTAGGGCGTTCCTGTCCCGTCTTACGCCGTTTGGAGCCGTCTTGGGGTCCTCCATGAATCGTCTTGGGACCCAAGACAGCCCGTAACACAGCCTTACACTGCTCAAGCACGGCCAAGGCTATTCCAGCAGCAGCCCAAGATAGCTCTTCCTCTCCCTCCTTCTCCTCCTCCTCCTCCTCCTGCTTCCACTGGGTGCCTCCCTGGAGGCCCCCCCCCCCCCCCCCTGGGAGACACTTCTCCCCTGGAGGTGCTTTCGTGGATGCTGGCTCCGCCCGCCTGCTGCGCACGGCCGAGGCCGGCGGTCGCTGTTCGCCAGGAGGGGGGGGGGGGGGGGAGGAGGAGGAGGAGGAGGAGGAGGAGGGGGAGGGGGAGGAGGAGGAGGAGGAGCAGCAGCAGGATGAGGAGGAGGAGCAGGAGGAGGAGAAGGAGGAGGAGCAGCAGAAGCAGCAGCAGCAGCAGCAACAGCAGCAGCAGCAACAGCAGCAGGAGGAGATGGAGGCTCCTTCTCCTCCTCCTCTTCCTCCTCTTCCTCTTCCTCCTCCTCCTCATCCTCTTCCTTTCTCTTCCTCCTCCTCCTGGAGGCTTCCCTGGAGACCCCCTCTGGAGGCCCCCTGGAGGAGGCCTCCCTGGAGAAGGCCTCCCCGAAAAGCCCCTCTGCTGGCAGCTCTGGGCCCCCCTTGCCCCCGTTCCATGGCCTCCTCCGCCTCCTCCTCCTCCTCCTCCTCCTTCTCCCCCTTCTCCTCCTCCTCTGCGCATCCTCTTCTCTGCTGCTTCTGCTTCTTCTGCTTCTCCTCCTCCTCCTCCTCCTCCCTGCTCCTCCCCCTCCCCGCCTTTCCCCTCCTGTTGCCCCCCTCCTGCTTCTCCCCCTCCTGCTCCTCCTCCTTCTCTTCGTCTTCCTCGTCCTCCTCCTCCCCCTCCTCCGTGTCATCCTGCCCCCGTGGCCTCCTAACGAAGGCAGCCCGGGTTCATACGCACACCGCGGCCCCTGGAGTTGCAGCTGGTCTCCCATGGGGTGCCCTTTTCGAATGAGAGGTCGAAGTTGCTTCAGTCACAGTGTCGTGATTCTGGACCACGATCTACCCAGATGCGGCGCATGAATGTTCGCGATCAGCCGATGCGGTTGTCGGGTTAGGTGCGTCACCGTTGAGCACCACGAATGCCTCAAGGAGCACCAGGGAGGACACGTTCGTGGGGCCGCCTTGGCCGTCTTTGAGGCTTCCAGGGCTCTGTTATGGGCCGTCTGGGGCCCCAAGACGGCTCATGCGGGACTCCGAAAGCGAACTCCTCGCCGGGGAGTTGGATTCGAGGCTCTCAGAGACCGTTCCTTGTGCCATCTTGGTGGTATATTGTGCCGTTCCTGGCATCTTGGGACTCGCTAGCAGGCCTCTTGGGCCGTTTTTGTGCTATCTCAAGGGCCGCCAAAGTTTCTTGGAGCGACGAGGGGGTCTCTTGGAGCCCAGGTTTGCTCCAAATCGCCAAAACCTGTAAAAACACAAGGAAAGTGAGGCCCCGGGCCCCCCACGCGCTGGCGAGGTCACTGGGCGGGCCGCCCCGGACCGGGCCCCCCGGTATATATATATATATATATATATATATATATATATTTATATATATATATATATATATATATATATATGTATTCCGCCCCCTGCGCGCTCGGCTCCCAAACGCCCGCCTCCAGGGGCGGCCCAGCGCCCGCCTGGGCCCAGGGCCGGTGCCTGGGCAGCAGCGGCGCCCGTGGTCCCCGTGGCTGCTCCTGGGGCCTCCTGGGCTGCTCTGGGCCCTGGGCCCCCTTGGGTGCTCTCGGTTCTGGGGATTATCGTATCGGGCTGGGTTCTGGGGATTCTTGGGGCTGCTCTGGGTGCTCTTGGAACTCCTGGGGCCGCTCTTGGGCCTTGGGCCCCCTGAAAAACTCTTGACACCATGCTGGGCCCGAGAACCGGAGACGCTGAGACCGCGCGACAACTGTCCGGATCTCGGCGGCATTGCCTGATTGCGCCCCCCCGAGGAGCGTCTTGGAGACTCCCGTGAAGTTTCTGTCTTGGGCCTCTGTTGGCACCGCTTCGTTGGAGCCACCAGAGTCGCATTCGCTTCCTTGTCGCCAGTCCTGAGGGCACCTGGAACCACCTTGGGTTGCATTGGTGCCCTCATTGGCCCCTCTCGGTCTGTCCTGGCCGCCGAGTGCCCCAGAGGACAGAAACACCGAGCTCATTCCTCTGCTTGATGCCTGAGCTCCCCAACGCCTGCGCCGTTCCAGTCCGAGCGCCCGCTGCAGGCGCTGCCAGGCATCGCCCTCATGCCTGACAGCGTAGCCGACACGGCCAAGACCTCCGCTCAGGCCGGCCGGAGCAGGCGCCGTCGTCGACTGCACGGCGGCCCGGCTGCGGCACGTGGCAGAGGGAAACAGCATAAAGGGGGATGAGAGGAGGAAGAGTTGGAAGAGGTGCTGATCAGACTACAGTCGGGGCGTTGACCCAAGGAACCCCAAATGAGGAACGAGGCCCCTTTTTTCCAGAAGTTGAATTTCGATTTCCTATTGAAAATGTAAGGAAAACCTGAGGCAAGCTGTGAAACACTTAAGGAACGCGGAGCCCCTCCCCAACGAAAAGGGTTCCTTCTTCAGGGCCCCGACTGTAAGGGGGATGAGAGGAGGAAGAGTTGGAAGAGGTGCTGATCAGACTATGGTGTCCCAGACTGCAAATTTAGTCTGAATGTCGCTGCCGCTCTCAGAATACTCGCGACCTTCGTGCGCACCGTCCAGCCTGCTGTCTATGTCCAAGCCGGTGTAAGCAAGTGTCTCAGCCGTGGCCGCGCATCCGGATACGCACGGGAGACATTCTCCACGATTCGAGATCATCTTCGTCGCAAGCCACCCCTGCACAGCTGTGGTGTATTTCTATGTGGCATGTCTTCCCCACTGCTGCAACATGGGACGTAGAAGCAATAGCTGCCAATGATGATGTCGCATCATTTGTACTGCCTTCCAGTCCGTTGGCACACCCTCCTGTTCCGACTCATGCATGTGTGTACATTTCTCTGCGGGATCGTATTCTGTACTGGCTGGCTCTGTCGTGGTCTGCTGTGGCGTCCAGCCCCGCCTTTGGAAACAGCCGAGTGGGAAACGCTGCGTGAGTAGCTGGCGTCCAGCACTAGCCCCCGGAGACGAACCCGTGTACGTTCATAGTCGATGTAGATGCTACTTGCGCACTCCAGATCTTCCACATCCAGGGTGCAAGAATTGTGGCCCACGCTGGCACACATGTCCAGTAATGTGATGCTGGGAAGAACTCGGCGCCTGCGGCGGGTTTTTGATATCCACTGATGGCCAGATCATCTTGATGGCCATTGATGTTCATTGATGTGCAACGCCAGCCGCGGGTTTGTCATTCAATATTTCTGTAAGAACAAGAACAGCGCCTGCGGAGGGCTTCATACTCCTTGCTGGAAGCTCAGGTGGATACTTCCCTTCCACCTCTGCGAGGACTCTCTCTCTCTCTCTCGCAGTTCCACCATGAATCCAACAAAACACATGCACAAATGAGGAAGATGGAGCAGGCTACCCGCCGCCGCCGCCTGGCCCCCGGCCCGCCGCCCTGCTCCGCGCGGGGCCGCAGGGCCGGCACTGCGCGGGCGCCGCGTCCAGCATAGCCCAGCCGGTCTCTATTGTTGATGGCAATCGGCATGCTCAGGGCCGTTTTGATCATGAGCACGGCGAGCCGCAGATCCTGACAGCCTCACGGCGAAGGGGGGCCGACTGCGACCATGGGCTGCCACTGCACGGCCACCTCACAGCCGCCGCAAGCAGCGACCTTCGCGCACGCCCCTCAAGCTTGACGCACCTCGGCACCTCGGCGTGCGCAGCCGTCGCGCACGGGCCCAGAATCTCCGCCCACTCCCCCCCTCTCCCTCCTCCCCCCTCCCCCGGCGGAGACTCCTACTCGAGGCCCCGCGCCTTCAGCAGGACTGCCCCCCGAGGACCGCTGCCGACGCGGAGTTCCGCCGCTGCCGCCTGCCCCTCCTCGGGGGCTCCTCCCCCGCCCCGCGGCCCGAACCTGCAAACTGGGCTCAGGCAGGAGTGTCTTGGTGCCGAACCCCTCAATGATACCAGGCGTTCGTATCTCGACCGCTTTTTCATCGAGGAGTGCTCCCCAAGCCTTTAAAGCGCAGCTGAGCGGGCCGCGCGGCGGAGCATCGGGGGGTAGCGCTCTCTTGTGGACATCGTCGTGTTGCTATTCCTATTCATATTCCCCCGCCCCGCGGTCCAGCTCCACGGGGAGCATGGAAGGCAGCGCCCTCGCCAGCTCGCCGCACAGGGCGTTGGCCTCCTCGACCTGGGGCCCGGCGAACGGCGCGACCACCCCGCGCCCGCGAGGTGCAAGGGAAGCGGAGAACACCAGGGGAGAGTGCCACGGGTGGGTTGGCTGGAATACCACGGACCCAGACCCCCCCGAGCTGTGAAAAAATCACGACGGGAAGTTTTTTGCTATTTTCTGCCTCCCGGGGCGCTCACCGGGCCCCGAGACCGTCAAAAAACGACTCAGGATGAAAAGCCGGTCACGGGGAAGGGGTCCAGACCTCTGGGGGTCGACGCTGTGAAAAAATCACGACGTCGGGGGTCTGGGGACGGGGGGGGGGGGTCGGAACGCCGTGGGGAGGGGCCGGTTGCCGCCGCTGGTGGAGGCGGCCTCGCTCTGCTTCCGCTGCCTCTCGGCGGCCCCCCGCCGGCCTTCGGCTGGGGACGAGATGGCAGCTCCTTCGATCCTCGAAGGCGAGGCCCTTTCTAGAACGCCCCACATACAGATCATAATACATACACACATATATGTACACACACATACATACATTCCCATATCTACATCTGTATATATACATACACATATATTTATATATGTATAAACACTTTATAAATATGTGTATGTATATATATATATATATATATATATATATATATATATATATAATATATATATGCATGTATTGCTTATAAATGTACATATACACATGTATACATGAATACTCATCCGGACCCTGCGGGAACCCTGCCCCCCCCCAAAACGGAGCCCCCGGGATGCGAGGCTCCCGGACGCCCCCTCAGAAGGTGCCACGAGATGTCCGGGCCTCTGGAAGTCCCTGCCAAGCCGTGCAAAGGGGTCGGCGGCGGTCCCAAGAGACCCCCAAGACGGTCCAGGATGGCCTCCAGCGTCCCCAGACCCCGGCCAAACGCCCAATGACGGCCCAAATGTCACCCCCAAGACGCTTTCGACACGGCGGCGGCGGTGTCTGGCAGCCCCGGCCTGCACCATCAGCTGCGAGATGGCGTCCATGAGCGCCTCGGACTGCTCGGGGGTCACGCTGCGGCGGCGCAGCTCGCCCTCGGAAGGAAGGGCGAGACAGCTGCATGGGCAAAGGTGGAGCGGGGAGGGGGAAGCGGGAAGCGGAGAGGGCGGAAGAGGATAAGATGGAGGAGGAGGAGGAGGAGGAGGAGGAGGAGGAGGAGGAGGAGGAGGGGAAGGAGGAGGAGAGAAACGAGGGATGGGCAGAGGGGAGGAGAGAAGGAGGCGGGAAGGGGGATGATAACAGTAGGGGGGGAGCCTCTGGAACGCCGTGGACCTCAGAGGGGGTCCCAAGGGAGCCCACCGGGTCTCAGCCGATCTCTCCTCCAGGAGGCGTCCTGTCCGCCGGGGCCTCGCGCGAACCATCGGGGCTGGATCCTCGGACCCTCTCCGCCTCCCGATTTCGCTCCTCCCGTTTGCCCTTCTCCCGCTGCCTTCGTTCCCCCTCTCCACACGTTTACCGTTCCTCTCCCCTCTCCCCGCCCTCTCCCTGAGATTTCCTCTCCCCTCCTCGCATCACCGTCCGTGTCCCCCTCCCCCTGCCATCCTCACCTGGGCATCCCTCATCAGATCCCCCGTCCTGCTTTCTCGTGGTCCCTGCCCCCTTCCTCCTCCTCCCTTCCCTCCTTGGGGCCTCTCACTTCTGTTCCCATCCCTCCCCTCTTCCACCCATCATCCCCCGCCCCTTGCTCCCCTAACCTCCCTCCTCCTGGCCCCTCTCCTCTCCTTTGCGACACTCCCCCCCGCCCCCCCCACCCCCCCCCTGCCCCCTTCCGCCAGTTCCTAGTTCCCCCCCTCCCACCCCTCCCTCTCCCTCCCTCCACGTCCCCGCTCTCCCCTTATGCTCCCTCCCATAGCCGGGCCGTTCTTCCACTTAGCGGGCGAACCGTTCTTCCACCTAGCCCCCCCCGAGAGCGCCCCCACTTGCCGTGGAACTGTTCCCCCACTTGGCCGGCGCGCCCTTCTTCCACTTACCTGTCAGGCAAACCCGCAACTTCTTATCTCTAGGTGTTCTTCTCAGCTGCCTGCCTCTCCTGGGGTGAGCGCCCGCCCGCATGGGTAACCAAATCAATAAGTGAGTGTGTGTGTGTGCATCTTTCTCTCTAAAGCTCTCTCTCTCTCTATATATATTTCTCTTTCTCTCTCTTTTTGTTGCTTGCTTTCTTTCTTTGTTTCTTTATTTTCTCTATCCCTCTCTCTCTATTCCTCTTTCTTCCCTTGTTTTGTTTATCTCTCTCTCTCTCTCTCCCTCTCTCTCTCTCTCTCTCTCTCTCTCTCTCTCTCCCCCCCCTTTTTTTCTCGCGTTTCTTCCCTCTCCCTATCTCTATTCTCTCTCTCCCTGTTTCTCTTTCTCTTTCTGTTTTTTTTTGTGTCTCTCTCTCTCTCTCTCTCTCTCTCTCTCGTTGCGGGGCGCGGCCTCTGGGCAGGGGGGGGGGTGCGCCACGGGCGCCAAACACAAACCCCCTCACAAGGACCAGGGGCTCCTTCGGAATGGGACTGCGAGTTTCTGGTCTCTCTCTTTGGTGATTTTCCATTGTCATCCATAAGGTGAACCCTTTTACTTTGCGCATAAGGTTGTCTACAGTGATTACATTTTCGCTCTATGCTCCTGTCTTGGGTGCCCGCTGTGGCTTGGTTCCCTTTACGCTTCCCCCCCAAATAAAGGTCCATCCAGCGCGCCCAGCTGTCGAGCGCCGAGCACGGGGCGTTCGCCTGCGCCTGCTGCCCGCGCCCTGCCGCACGCGCCAGGGGCGGACAGTCAGCCAGGGCCAGACGACGCCGCGCCCCCCCCCCCCCCCCACACTCGGCGTGGTTCGGCGAGTGCAGGGTCGGGCCTGCAGCAGACGCCCCGAACGGCGGGGGCTGGCTGGGAGGGGGGCGCACCCAGATCGGGGAGAACAGAGCCGAGGACGCGCAGGGGGGCCGCGGGCCGCGCCGCTAGGGCGCTGGACTGCAGGCGATTACGCGCGCTGCACCAAAACGACTGCTGGAGGAAGAGCTGAAGAGGAAGCAGGGAAAGGCACAAAGCGAGCTCTATCTACAGTCGGGGAACATGGGCCAATTCACAGCAGAAATTTTCCGGGGCACGAGAGTTCCAATTCCTGCCCTTGCAACTGGGAATGACGCGGAAAAGCGCAGAGAAAACAGCCAGCACGCGCAGAAAGCAA